>JANAVB010015237.1:0-38389 GCA_029216955.1 Iris pallida
TTCAGCCCGAGTTCGGTCTGGGTTATTTGAAAATCAGTTCCCACCAAATCAACATCCAACGTTTGTTTGCGAGGTTCATGCATCCGACTCTGCCCCGAGTTTGGTTAGAAAAAACATTAAAAATAGAGAAGTTTTCCACCATTCCAAATTACTCATTCACTCTCACTTATCTATCTTTCTAAAGTGTTTTTCAAACAAGCGAAAGCTTTTTCAAATCCAGCCTAATACCACTCTTAGCAAAAGTCAATACGGTTCTGTCCGATCTAGAGTTTTAGTTCAGAAGAGTTGTATCAAGGTTTCATTCAAAAATGTTCCAGTTTTTGAAATCAATTTCTGAAGTCAATCGTGCGCTCGTTACCAGCACAGTGTCGTGAAGAGGCTACAAGCTCTCATTAAGCTTGTGAATAGTAGATTAACATCGAGCAATAGTACTCGAGAGTGGAGTAGTTCTCTCAGAGGAAGACCAGTATACATCACGGTGTTCATTGAGTTTGATTCGTCTCCTACTTTACAGAATTTATTTACTGTCTCTTATATTTTCCACAGTTGTTAATTGCTTAATTTTTAAGAGGTGATTATTTTCGCTGTATACGCACACACTCTATTTACCCCCCCCCCCCCCTCTAGAGGTGCTCAACGGTCCTATAATTGGTTCAGAGCCGGTTATACATATACATAACCACTCTAGAGAGTGTATATATATATATATATATATATATATATATATATATATATATATATATATATTTATATATATTTTATATATATTATATATAATATATATATATATTTATATATATTTTATATTATATAATATATATATATATATATATTATATATTATATTTTATTATTATTATAAAAATATTATATATATATTATAATATATATATAATATATTTATATATATTATATATATATATTATATATATTATATATTTAAAAATATATATTATATATATATATATATATATAATATATATATATATATATATAGCAGCCGTTAAATCTATATCAACGGTGAAGGGAATTCCACAAATAGACCCCCACTATTTGATGAAATTAATGAACTATACATACTGGAAAATACGAATGAGTTTCTTTCTTAAGTCACTCGATTTTGATCTTTGGTCGATAGTGATAGACGGTTACAAGAAATCGCCTAGAACAGTTATTGATGGTGTACTTGTAGACAAGCCACATGACAAATACACAAAACGTAAAAAGACACAGACTAGTCTAGATGCACGAGCCATTAATGTACTATTCTGTACAATTGACAAAACCGAGTTCAATCGCGCATCCACTTATAGTATGTCTAATAAAAATTAGAGACTTCTTGAGGTAACTCATGAAAGAACTTCCCAAGTAAAGAAATCCAAAATCAGTAGACTGATGCAGGAGTACGAGTCCTTCAAGATGAAACCAGGTGAGTCAATTACACAGATGTTTACTCATTTTTTCGATATGACTAATCCTTTACAGTCTCTTGGTAAGGATTACAACAATCACGAGAAGATTAGGAAGGTGCTACGGACTCTAACCAAGAATTAGAACCCGAAGGCCACTGCAAACATAGAAGGAAATGACCTCACCACGATGAATTTAGAGACACTGATGGGCAAGCTCATGAACCATGAGTTAGACTTACAAGAGTTTGAAGAAGCTACTTCCAAGGAGAAATCTATATTGTCACGACCCGCACCCTAGAGCAAGGGCACGAGACGTGAATACGTCCAGACTACGCCGCCGCAGTGTCGGCGGTAGAACGCTGTCCTAGGTCTCAACATCTAACAGTTTATCTCTAAGCAGTTTATACTCCCCGAACGGGGTAACATAGTAAAACAAACTCAATCACAGCTAAGGAAGAGATAGCACGATATGAACAGAACTCAAGGAAATGAATAGATAAAAACAGTCTAAGATAATCCAGCAATCCACAATACAAAGTCTCAGATGAAAGAATATACAACTGATCTCCAAATAAAGTCTAACTAACAAGTCTCTAGACTACAAATGATAACAGACTATCTAATCTAGTCTAAACAGTCGGGGAAAAGTTCTCATCTACTGCTGCTGATCCTCCTGAGGGTCCAGCTCACAGATGTCATCTAGGGCTGCCCCGTAGTAGGTGTCCAGGCCAGCCTCCTCCTCGTCCTCTGTAATATTTTCAACAGGTCCAGTCAGGACAGGAGCGAGCACAGTACATCTCAACAATTCATAGCAGGTTAGAAAATATGAACATGCAGTAAAGTAATACAGGTACTGAAAGAAAAGCAGTATGTAAACAGGAAGAGCTGTAATAGAATATCTACTATACATAGAGAACTAGCAGTGACTAGTGAGTCAGAGTACAAGATGAACATGTAAATGGCCTGGAATGATTCAATGAACACTACGGAATGATTCAATGAAGATACTACTGGTGTATTATTTACATGTCCACTTCTACTCCCCCGTACCCCCAATCAATACATAAGGATCCAGCCAGGTTATGTTATATGATTCCATGCAAGGCCCGTGAAGGGGATACATGGATGTCCCATAAATGGGGAGTTTGGGGGTTACCCAACTGTGTAGGATTCAAGAGACTCTGTGATCATGAGGGTACATGTCACAAGTAATCAAGTGAACCAAGAGCATAGTGATACGCCATGTAAGTGAAACGCACAGAACACGTAGTACCCGATGCTCCCTAAGGATAATATCTCAAGAAAGGATCCATATAGTACCAATCCGTGTGACCGTCGTGACAGTACAAGTAAAGTAATCTACTGCAAGAAATAATTCTAAGCAAGATATGAAATGATCAGAGAATGTACTCGCCTGTATCTGAGTGTCCGATATGAATCGTACTGTCCAAGGAGTGGTGTCTGGCTCCTAAACAAACAGCACAAGTCACAACAAATCCAGAATAGTGAAATGGAGTCCTACTATGCATTCTACATAATTCTAAGTCAATCTAGGCCAAAGTCAACTCTTGGTCAACTTTGGTCAACCCTAGAAGTCAAACTAGGTCAACTATGGTGTAGACAAAATGGAAAATGGAAATCAACCCTAGAAGTCAAACTAGGTCAACTTTGGTCAACCCTAGAAGTCAAACTAGGTCAACCTTAGGGGGACCCTTAGTGCTTCCTATTGGTGTAGACAAAATGGAAATCCATTGGGAAATGGGGAAGTTACCTATTGGTGAAGAAACTTCACAAAACTAGAATGGAGAGATTCCTCAAGTCACCCAAACTTCCACAAATTGTTGTTTCCCTGCAAATAAATATACCAGTAGCAAGAGGAGAAAATTAGGTCCTAATGGAATTGGTTTGAAGGAAAAAGGATTTGAAATGGATTTTTAAGGATTTTAGGAAGATGGGACTCACCTCTTTCCTTAGAACTTTTTGAAGAACCCTAAAAGTGGCTTGCCCTAGAAATTAGAAGAGATTAAATAGGGAGGAATCCCTAGGTTCAGCTAGGGTGGCTGACCACTTGGCTTTGGGTTAGGGTTGAGCTAGGTTTGTTAGTCTTATCTAGCTAAGTCACAAAATGACTTGTGAAACCACAAGCCATTTAACAACTAACTTGATTTCTAAATTCCTAATTCAAGTTCTAATGAATCACTAACCCTAACTTGAGTCACACTAGGTTAGACTAGGGTCCACTTGACCTAACCAAGCCCAACTAACTATGGTTAGTTCCTAGGTTAGTCTACATGAGTCAAAACTAGTCCAAAATCAAACTAGTCCAAATAAATCCAAAATAAATCCTAAAAATTCCCATAAATTCTAATTAATACTAATAAATTTTATTTACCCCAAAAATGACAAATTTACCCTCAAACTAGAAATATGGTAGTGACAAATCTACCCTCCTTAAAAGAATTTCGTCCTCGAAATTGAAAGGCGAAACGCAACTGATGAGAAGGATAGAAAGTATACCTCACGGTCCAAAAAGATAGGGGTACCGCTCGCGCATCTCATCCTCCCGCTCCCAGGTAGACTCTCCTGGAGAATGATGCCTCCATGCGACGCGTACCAAGGGTATCACCTGGTTCCTCAGGACCTTCTCACGTCGATCCAGAATCTCTACTAGCTGCTCTGGATAGCTGAGAGAAGGGCCCACCTCAATCTCTGAATGATCGAGCACATGGCTAGAGCCCCGTATCGTCTCAACTGTGATACATGGAATACGTTGTGGACCCCCACAAGTGCAAGCGGCAAGTCTATCCTGTAAGCCACATCACCGACTCTCCCGCTGATAACGAAAGGGCCGATGAAGCGCGGGCTAAGCTTCCCGCCGCCACCAAAATGTATCGTACCACGAGTCGGAGATATCCTCAAGAAAACCTGGTCTCCGACCTAATCACAAGCAAGGTCTCAATTAATAATAATAAACAACATGATCAAATCATAAATAAACAACCTAATCTAATCCTACTCTAATCTGTACCTCAAACTCCAAGGGTCTCCGGTGGCTATCGGCCCAATGCCGATGTCTGTCCTACGCCACGCGAAGTCTGTCCTTGATGAGCTTCACCTTCTCGGCCGCATCCACAATCATCTCTGGCCCCAGCAAAGCTCGCTCACCAATATCATCCCAGGATAAGGGTGTACGGCACCTACGCCCGTACAGAGCCTCGAAAGGTGACATCTCGATGCTGGCCTGGAAACTATTGTTATAGGCAAACTCCACCAAATAAAGATGATCCTCCCAGGAACCTCCAAAGTCCAGAACACACGTCTGCAGCATATCCTCAAGGGTCTGAATAGTCCGCTCTGACTGTCCGTCCGTCTGGGGGTGGTATGCAGTACTAAACTTGAGCTGAGTGCCCAAGCTGGTCTGCAAACTACTCCAAAAATGGGAAGTAAAACGGCTATCCCGATCTGAGACGATGCTGACCGGAACTCCGTGGATCCTGACTATCTGCCGTATATACATCTCCGCCAGCCTCTCTATAGACGTACCCACCTTGAATGGTAAGAAGTGGGCCGATTTGGTCAACCTGTCAACGATGACCCAAATCGCGTCTTTCCCTCCTGGAGTACGCGGTAATCCTGAAACGAAGTCCATCGTGATATGCTCCCATTTCCACTCGGGAATGGGCAGCGGCTGCAACAATCCACCGGGCCTCTGCCTCTCTGCCTTGACCTGCTGACAGACCAAGCACCTAGCTACGAAGTGGGACACCTCCCGCTTCATTCCTGACCACCATATATGCTCCCGCAGATCTCGGTACATCTTATTGGCAGCCGGGTATATAGAGTACTGCGATCTGTGGGCCTCCTGTATAATCTGCTCTCTGAGCTCCCCGCTAGGCACACATAACCTGGCACCGTGCCTCAGGGCACCATCCTCTGCAAGTGAGAACTCAGGATCCCCCACTCCTATACTGATCTGCTCTCTGATACTCTGAAAAGCCACCTCCTCGAACTGGGCCGCCTTGATCCTGTCCACCAAGTCTGACTGTGTCTGCATCCCCCCATAGCTGTATCTACACTTACGGCACGATCACCTCAATCCCAAGGCTCTCCAAGTCGGCAAGCAAATACCGATCCATGGTCAAACACATGGCTGTCGGATACCTGCTCAAGGCATCGGCAACCACGTTGGCCTTCCCTGGATGATACTGTAGTGCAATGTCGAAGTCCTTCATCAACTCCAACCATCTGCGCTGTCTCATGTTCAACTCCTTCTGAGTGAACACATACTTTCGGCTCTTGTGATCTGTGAAGATCTCCACCCTTTCACCATACAGGTAATGCTTCCACAGCTTCAAAGCAAAAATTACTGCTGCCAGCTCCAGGTCGTGGGTAGGGTAGTTCTTCTCGTGGGGACGTAACTGCCTGGAAGCATAGGCAATCACCTTTCCGTGCTGCTGCAACACACAACCCAGCCCCTTCCCTGAAGCATCACTATAAATAGTGAATCCACCTGATCCTGAAGGCAATATCAGAATCGGAGCTGTCGTCAGCCGCTTCTTCAACTCATCAAAAGCTGCCTGACACTCCTCTGACCATACATACTCAGTATCCTTCCGGGTCAACCGTGTCAACGGCTCTACAACCCGGAAGAAATCCTGCACAAATCTCCGGTAATACCCTGCCAGCCCCAGGAAGCTCCTGATCTCTGCAACTGAAGTCGGCGTTGCCCATGCCTCAACTGCTACAATCTTCTTGGGGTCAACTGAGATACCATCTCCAGTCACCACGTGCCCCAAGAAATCCACCCGGTCCAGGAAAAACTCACACTTGGAGAGTTTTCCATAAAGCTGCTCCTTCCTGAGAATCTCCAGCACTATCCGCAGATGCTCCTCGTGCTCCTCCTCAGTCTTGGAATATATCAAGATATCATCAATAAACACTACTACAAACTGATCCAGATACTGATGGAACACCTTGTTCACAAGGTTCATAAATACAGCTGGTGCATTGGTTAGCCCAAACGGCATAACCAGAAACTCGAACTGTCCATACCGCGTCCTGAAAGCGGTCTTGGGAATATCCTCCCCCTTCACCTTCACCTGGTGATATCTCGACCTCAGATCAATCTTGGAAAATACCCGAGCTCCGCTCAACTGGTCAAATAGATCGTCGATCTGCGACAGTGGGTATCTGTTCTTGATCGTGAGGTTGTTGAGTGCCCTATAGTAAATACACATGCGTACTGACCCATCCTTCTTCGACACAAACAACACTGGTGCATCCCATGGCGACAAACTCGAGCGGATGAAGCCCTTGTCCTGTAGCTCATCTACTTGCTTCTTCAGCTCCACCAGCTCGCTGTTGTTCATCCGATAGACATGCTGAGAGATGGGTTCCACTCCTGGAACCAAGTCTATCGAGAACTCTATGTCTCTGTCTGGTGGCAGTCCCGGCAACTCCTCCGGGAAAACATCCATATACTCTGCTATCAAGGGGTATGGAATCGTCTGCTCCTCGACCGAGACTCCACAGAAGACTCTGCTGCTCTGCTCTGCCTGACGTCTGGAGTACTCGAACTCTGGCTCCCCTGGCGCTCTGAACAAAACTCTACCCCCTCTGCAATCGATGCTGGCGTAGTGCCTGCTCAACCAATCTATGCCTAGTACTATATCGTAGTTCGGCAATGGCATTACGAGCAGGCTTACCTCCAACTCACGGCCTCCCAAAACTACTCTCCAACCCTTATAAACATCACGAACGAGGATAATGCCACCCCCGATCGTGATCTTGTAAGTCCTAGGCAACGATTCAGCTATGATACCGTGTCTAATCGCAAAAGATACAGATATGAAGCTATGCGAAGCATCGGAATCGAATAATGCAAAAGCTGGACTGGAGTCAAAAAGAACCGAACCTGTGATCAGCTCCCCTATCGCATCTGCATCCTCAGCTGCCATGGCGAAGGCTCGCCCCTGTTGGCCTCTCCTGGCCTACTGCTGGTGCTGGACAAACCTCTGCTGCTGTGTCGGCAGGGCTGGTCCCCGCTGTTGTCCTGCTGGAGCCCTGGCTCCTCCTCCTGGGCCTGCTCGTACTACGCGACACTCCCTCATCTGATGGTCTGCTGAACCACACTTCAGGCACTGGCCCAGCCTCTTCCGACACTCATTGGCTACATGCCCGGGCTTCTTGTAATAGGCACAAGTAACAATCTGCCTCTGTCCCTGCTGGTGCTGCCTCTGCTGCTGCTGCTGAAGGGCTGGCCTCTGCTGAATCGGCTGAGGCTGAAACTGCCTCGGCTGCTGATACTGAAAGTGAGGCCTCTTGGCCTGGCCTCTGCTGCTGCTACTACCCCCAACTGGGTCTCTCCCTCTCTTGAGCCTAAGCTCAAGGTCATCCTCTGCAGCTAGTACGTCCACCAGTATCTCCTCAAATGTAGTACCGCGGGCGTTCTTGGTGTAGGACTTGACCTCCTTTACTAAGCCCTTCCGGAACCTCCGGGCCTTCGTCGCCTCCGACAAGTCCTCTACAAATCTGCCCAGGCGACAGAACTCTCCTACATACTCCTCCATAGACTGACTCCCCTGAACTAGGGCCTCGAACTGAGTCTCGAGGGCTCCCAGCGCTGCCTCTGGAAAGAACTTCTCCTAGAACAGCTTCTTGAATGCTGCCCAAGTCTGTCCTGCTGTGCCGACCCTCGGGTCGGTCTGGTACTATGTCCAAGCCAGATCCTGCATCATGCTGGCTGCTGCCTCTATCTGGAGCCTCGTCGGAATCTCAGCCAGCCTGAAGATCTTCTCCATATGCTCGATCCACTCATCGGCATACAGGATCCCCTCTGTCCCGCGAAAGTCCTTCGGGTGCATCTTCTGGAAGTCTTGGATGCCTTTCTTCCGTGGCTGGTGCGGCTTGTTTGCAAAAACAAAAGTATAAAACTTTATTGATACAAACTCTAATAAAGATTACAAGAATTCTGGAAAAATTACAACTATAGGAATCCAATCTTGATGACGATTGCTTATCCAATCTTGATGACGATTGCTTTATCCCTTAGACGATGTGAACTGTGAAGACGAAGCCTTTGAAGTTGAAAACAACTCTGGAAACTGAAGGCAAAAGCCTCTGAAGTTGAAGACAAAAGTCTCGGAAGAATGCAGCAGCACTTTGGCAAGAACTCCTGAACTCTCTGATTTCTGATCTATGATCTTGATCCCCTTGAAATGAAGACTTGAAACTCTATTTATAAAGTTCTGAAAATAACTAACTTTCAGTTATTTTGGACTGTGCAAGCTGATTTGCACAGCAACTGGTTTGCGCAGCACTGGATTGCGCAAGCAGTTATTGGATCGTGGGCCAACTATCTGGGACACATGGCATCATTTGATTGAAATGCGCATGATCGTGCATAGACAGTTGCCACGTAATAAGCAATTGATGGCATGAATGCCACATATAATTGGTCAGTTATATGCAAAATGAACTGCACAGAAATGGTTTGCGCAAACACGGATTGTGCATGAGTGGTTTGCGCAAACACGGATTGCGCTGCCACCTGTCAGCCGCCCTCGAGCACTGTGCGGCATCAAAAACGAACAGCCTCCTCGTTATTCGTGTTGTCAGCTGTCAGGAAGATCTGATTTGATTCAGTCAATGATGACTTCTGCCACGTCAGCCTGCACAGTTGGGAACATGCGCAAACCAGCCTGCGCAAAGTGATGTCTGCGCAAACTGTTGTCTGCGCAACTCATCAAAATGATGAATATCTTGAATTTTTGACTTTGTTGATTGATGCAACTTGATTTTTTAGGACCTACAAGACCCCCTTCAAAGTTTTTGAAAGTTGATTGTATTCAAAATTTCGAAATACTTTGAATTTTTGAATGTTGAATCATTTTGCGCAATATGATGAGCTGTCTGCGCAAAGCGAATAGACCACAAGTTTAGGCGCAATCCGAGGCGGCCGTTTCGTTTTTTGAAAACTATAAATAATCCTCCTCATACTTCAAAGTATTCTTTACTTGCTGTCTTCGTGCAATTGAGAGAGAATTTCTGAACTCTTTCTTCCTTTCTTCTCCAATGATTTGTCATGGCTCCACGACGATCAAATGCTGCCGCTACTGTCGCCGCGAAGGGAAAAGCTCCGGCCGAGTCTTCTGACAGGGTTGCACGGCGAGCTTTCCGACACGAATCCGCACATCCTGCTGTGAGAGGTAGTTGAACCGATCGAAAACCCCTTCTTAGGGTGATTCGACTCCCTTGAAACTCATCTCTTTTTAGAGATAAGTTCATATTGCGCCACCCTTTTTAGGGTTTCGGTTGCCTGAACTATCAGTTCTTCATTTTTATGAAGGCTGCATTCTTGCGCAATTTGTTGATTTGTGCTGACAGGAAGTCAGTGCAAACGATTAAGTTGCACAGATATCAGCACAAACAATTGCTTTGCGCACCTTTAATGATGCGCAAACTGATATTGTGCAAGCCATGTCAGCGCAATCTGATGTTGCGCAAATCATGTTTCATGTTTAAAAATAAAATCTTTGTCTTGGACTAATTTTCATCTGTTTGTTGATGCAGTTGAAGTCAATGAAGATCCAGATTACGAACATTTTGTAGGAACCCTCACAGAGTCTGAATACAAAGAGGATCTGTCTCATGTCCATTACCCTCAGTATGATCTGCCGGCCTCCCGTCAGGCTATATTGATTTCACAGGACAATGAAACTTTGATGTGTTTGATGAACGGACAGCCTTTAGAATCAGCTGATGCTGTAATTCACAAGAAACCTTTATTCCTATTCGGTGATGCCTTTGAGAGAGCCTCTCAGCCCAGGCCAAGGATGGAAGATAGAGTAGTTCACCAGCAAGATAGATCCTTTTTTATACCCGACATTGCTCGATGCCTTCCTTTGTCACGGTACGCTCATGCGAGCTACCCAAGGAAGATGGAATGGAATATCACTCTATTTCAGGATGCTCGGGCAGGAAAAACCTTCATAAAGAAGGGGCCACATCATAAGGACATGTTTTATAGTTCTTCTGACAGATATAGTGTCCTACTGAGAGGCTTAAGACCTGGCTGCATTCCACCAGAGAACTCCTCCATGCTAATGCCTGTTAGGACACCAATATTCGCAAATGAATTTGCGAAGGTTGAAGGAAAATATCCGGAGCAAGATATAAGAATGACTGGACTGGTGAATCCAGACTACAAGCGATGGAGTTATATCGCGAATTGGGTTCTGGGAAAATTCTAAGACAGACTCCAACAAATCAACCTGTATGAAGCAGTGCATGCGACTGTATATCGATTTGCTCCCAATCCTCATATGTTCTTAGCCTTAGCTGAGAGATACAACTACAGGACTGGAACTTTCATGACCCCAGGGGGAGAGATGGGCTTTGCGCTCCACGAGATGAAGTATATCTCGTTCTTGCCCATGGCAGATGCTCCGTATGAGGAGTATGTACCAACAAATGATGAGTTGAACAAGCTCAGAAAAGAGAATCCAGAGATGGTGACAGTGTTTGAAGAACTATTGTGCCATTACAAGATTTGCTCTTTATTTTACAAGAGTGCCACTGCCAATACTTGTTATTCTTCAAAGTGGCTACCATATCTGTTTCTTAATCATATAGAGGAGAAGAAAACCAAGGAGAACGATAAATGTTACCCAACCTTCTTCAAACCTTTGAGCCATACAGAGGTCAAAAAATTAATGGAACAGAGTGGTCACTTTGATAAAGAAGTGAACGATGACCATGAATATCCTCCTTTGAAGAGAGGAGATAATTTGGAAAGTTACTTGAGAATGGGCTATAGGCCCATGTCAGAAGAAGCACAATTGGCGGGATTCTTGACATACTGGCTGCGAAGGTTCGTGGTTCCCGGATCCAGTGCAGTGGATCATTTTTACCGTGGCATCTTGTTTGCAGCTGTTAAATTGGTCTTTGGCTATAAAATGGACTTACTATCAGCAATGACCTGTAAGCTGAACGCCAGTCTCCGTTTATATGTTGACTTGATATTGAAAGCGAAAGGAGAGAGAGAATTCCCTCGCTTAGAACTGCCATATACATATTTGTTTGGATGGTTTCTTCTTCACTATCCAACTCTAATGGATCCTGGCATGGGACCAGTTGACGGCAGTTTTCTTCGAAGGTATTCCGATGGAAAATGGAAATATACTTCCTTATCTGAATGTAGATTTATGTTGAATCTGAACAGAGGCTGGAACTTCTGCTGCGCTCCTTTCCCTGCTGGGTATGATCAGATGCCCACGAATATGGTGGATTCGAAACTGCAGCCTCTAACTCGTGTCGCTTTTGAATGGTTGAAGACAATTCGACCATCTCATTTGGTCTACCGATTCGAAGAAGAGTGCTACTTAGAACTATACCTCCCAAGCTATTTTGCTAGACAGTTTGGGTATGATCAGTTCCACGTAGGGAACGCAATTACCTGCCTCCAAGGAAAGGGTTATCTGATAGACGGAGCTAGGGCTTAGGCTTATTACAATGCCCGTGATACAAAAGCCACTTTCTCCATGCCAGCAAGGACTACTCCTCAGGGTCCTCGAATGCTTTTTACATACTCTGTATTTTACATATCAGCAAATACTTTTGCCGAGAATTTCCATCTCGCAGATAGTTTCGCCACTGCAACAAGATTGAGAAGAGGGAGAATTGCTCCATCAATCCCTATAAATGAGGAGGCGCAAGAACCGGCAGATGCACCTCTGGAGACTACAAGGGATATTATATTCCCCCAAGAAGTGAATGCACCACTTCGTATTTCACTGAAGGTGGGTAAATCTCCCGCGAAGAAGAGAAGAAGAGAGGAGCCTCCTGCTCCTGTGGCGAAGAAGAAATTGATTCTTGATGTTTCTTCTGAAAAGGTGACTACTAGATCTCAATCCCGGCAATTGGCCGAGACTCATCAAGAAATTGCCAGTATACCAACTTCTGTGCAAAAGCGAACAGAACCAGAAAATGTAGAGAGTCCTGTTAGGCCTCTACACAGAAAGAAAAGAGTAGTTACCAGAAGAGTCTTGGAAGAGTCTTCTTCTATACAACTCCTGACTTCAGTAGATGCTGCTGCAGGACTTTTAATGGCATCTTCCACACCTGCTTCTGAATCAGGAAGCAAAACTCTCGAGGAGAATGAACAGAGGGGAGATTTTGCCCCAAGAATTGAAGAGCCTAGAGAACATATTTTAGAGGAGGAACAAGGTGTTGTACAACCTCATTCTCCTATTGCAGATATTTCTCAACCTCCTCCTACTCCCAGGACTCTTCGTGAGGAAGAAGACCGTAAAATGATTGCAGCTCTGGAGGACTGCAGTTATAGCTTGCAGGAAGATCAGGCTGCGACTAGCAGTGGAAATGCAGCAGTAGAAGGAGAAGAAGAAGAAGAAGTCGAGGACGGTTCTTCATCCGAAAATGTTGATGAGTATTTACAAGATCCTGAAAAACAAACTGAAGAACATAGATCTCTTGATACTGCCGATGATATTTCAAATCCTAAAAAGGATATTGAAGTGGAGGCACCTGCAGAAAAGGCTGTCGATGTTGAGATAGAAACATCTCCTGAAGAAGTAGCCGACGAAGGTGTGCTAAAAGAAATCCCGCCACCGACCCTCAAGGTATAAAACGAGATTTAACAATCGTTTCTTATTTTACAATGAACCGATAACTAATATCTTCATTTGCAGATCTTGGGACTTTGCCAATACCTCCAACGAACCTGATTATGGTGCCTATACCAACGGTGGTTATTAGCAGTAGTCATCATTTATCTTGTGGTTCTGAGGCGGGCAGCAGTCAGGCTGTTGCAGCGGAGGCTACTTCTGTTCAACAGTATTCCATTCCAGTAAGGAATGAACTCGTTGTTAAACCAAACCAAGGTAACATTGCTCTTAATTTGATCTTTTTGTTCATCAATAATCAATTAGTAAAATAATAATTTTACTTTTGCAGAAGATCAAGCAGGAGGAGCAACCAGCTCTACTTTGGCTCCCTTATTTAAAGAGCCTATTGTCCAACCTCAAAGAATCGAGCAACCTGTTATCCCGTCTTCATCGGGAGTAGCAGCGACTCCTGGAACTTTAGCCATCAATCAGCAGGTTATCCAGTCATTTACTAAATGCTTCTTTGAATCGCTGGGATCTCTCGTCCGTAAAATGATAGAGAAAGAAGGGGCTGACTTCATTATGGTTAGGAAGCCCACTTCTTTCTTGATAAGAGCCATAAGAGACCAAGGAGACGAAGCTCAGGCCACTCTCCTTGAACATATACTGGATGAACTAGAAGTCTCCATCAAAAAGTATAAAGAACTCAAGAAGAAAGATGTAGACTCTTTAGTACAAGCTGAATTTGAGCGGCTGGCTCAAGCTGCTGATATGGAAAGGTTAACTCTTCAAAATCTGTTAGAAGCTCATTCAGCAAAATCAGCTGAATATAATTCTAAAATAGAATCAATTACTCTAGTGGCTAAAAGCAAAGGACGGCGACTTGCTGAGCTGAAGGCTAAAATTACTCGCCTTCAATAAGAGTTTGAAGAAGAAACTGTTAATCACCAACTGGTGATTGAACAATTTAATACATTGATTGAGGAAAGGAATGAGTATGAAACCACTCATGGTGAAGAGATCACCCGCAGGACAGTAGATATGCCCATTTTTGATGAAGACAGCGGGATGGAGGAGGCAAAAAGATAGTAGCGTCAACACACGAAGAAGAGCTGCAGACATTGAAGCAGCAAATTGACAATCTGATTGTCCCTCCTTCTTGATTTTGTATTTGGGTTTTGTTGCTGTAACTGCATTTTTGTAATGTCTCATTTTTTGATATAAAGGACATTTTGTTGTGGCTCCATTATTTATTGCATATCTTATTCAGATATAAATAATAGATAGATATTTATTGACAACTTAATCGAAAACGACAAGTTGCTGATGTAGAAGATGAACGATGATGAATCGTCAATGTATATGAAAATGAGTGAACGGGAAGACCGTCAAGTAACGATGAAAGAACGGGTAAATCGTCAAATGATGTTGAAATGAACGAATTAACCGTCAAATGATAATAAATGAATGGGTTAACCGTCACAATAGATGAACGGATGAACCGTCAGATATTATCGAACGGACGAACCGTCGGATGAGTGTAAATAAATGAACGAATGAACCGTCAGGTGTTTAATGAACGGACGAACCGTCGGATGAATGTGATAAATGAACGGATGAACCGTCAGGTATTAATGAACGGATGAACCGTCGGATGAATATAATGAATGAACGGATGAACCGTCAAGAGTTTAATGAACGGACGAACCGTCGGATGAATGTGATAAATGAACGGATGAACCGTCAGGTATTAATGAACGGATGAATCGTCGGATGAATGTAATGCTACATTAATTGAAGAACTTCTGTCTATAAATATAGCAGAAATCTGACAGGAACGAACACTTCTACTCTTCAACATAAAAATGTCTTCCGGAGAAGCATCTAAGATGGTTGAGCCTGTCTCAAAGGTTCAGAAGGGTATTGAAGAACACCCTGCCGATCCAGTTCAGCCAAAGGAAGCAGAAGCAGGCGAAGGTTCGTCTGCACCCCAGCCACCACGGGACATTTTAGACTTTCTGCTCGAACCAGGAACGACTAAAGAAGAAGAAGCCATGTGGATGGCCGCCTTCAAGTTTCTTGTGGGATCCAGCAAGGAGGTTTTTGGCTCTTTTGCTGACCGCATTTTTGAGAAGGACGGCAGTGGCCCTCGTCCCAATGTAGAAAAAGATGATAGTGACCTTTAATATGTACTATCATATAATAAAATTTAAATTTTATTCATGAACTTGATTCTGTCTGATAATTTACAAATATTTACATTTATACATAATACTTCTTTAAGAATTTGCCATTGATAGGCATCATAGCAACTCGACCATCAAGTTCTGAAAGTTGATAAGCTCCGTTTAAGAAGACTTTGCTCACAACATAGGGACCTTCCCATTTCGCATCGAATTTTCCTTTGCTCATATGAGTCATAGTCATAGGACGTCTGACCGTTAGAACAAATTCTCCTTGCTGAAAGGCTCTGACCTTCACTTTACGATTAAATGTCTTTGAGATGCGGGCTTGGTATAACTCAATATGCTGTTGAGCCATTAACCGCTTTTCATCCAATGCTTCCAACTCTTGAAGTCGAAGAAGGTCATTATTTTCTGTGGTAAGCTCATTGGCAATAGTAATCCTTAAAGAAGGAATTTGTAACTCCAAAGGAAGGACAGCTTCACAGCCATACACCAAAGAGAAAGGTGTAAAGCCTGTGGGATTGCGGACTGTAGTTCGATAGGCCCAAAGACATTCGCCAAGTTTCTCGCTCCAATTCCGTTTGTTAGTAGATACAAACTTCTTAAGGAGCTTAATAATGGTTTTGTAAAAGTCTTCAGCTAAACCATTAGCGGCAGGATTGTACGCCGTCGAAGCAACATTGTTAATCCGATGATCATCGCAGAATCTAGTGAACTTCTGACTAATGAATTGAGGTCCATTGTCATGAATGATTCTGCAAGGTACACCGAATCTATAGATGACATGGTGTTTAACGAAATTGATGACACTGCTAGTCTTGACTTCAGCCAGAGGTATAGCTTCGGCCCACTTGGAGAAGTAATCGGTTATCGCCAATATGAACCGATGTCCTCTAGAAGAAGGAGGATTAATAGGACCTATGATGTCCATACCCCAAGCTTCAAAAGGCCATGAAGCAGCAGTCGGGTGTAAGAATTTCGAGGGTTGATGAATGAAGTCTGCATGGATTTGACAAGCACGACATTTCCTTGCATATTCAATGGCATCTGATACCATAGAGGGCCAATAATAACCCATACGTCTAATGCGATCCTGTAATTTAGGACCAGGTTGATGTGCTCCACAGACGCCATCATGAGCTTCATGCAACACTTGTTTGGCTTCATCACCAGCTAAACAGCGTAGAAGAAGACCATCATAAGTTCGCCGATAGAGTGCTTTGGTGGTTTGATTGTAATAAATCGTAGAGATCGACGTCGAACGCTTGTAGCCTCCTTAGGATCTTCAGGGAGTATGTCATGTAATACGAAATCGATAAAAGGAGTTCTCCAATCGTCATTAATAACTTCGACTTCAGCAAGATTGCTAAATTCAATATTACGATTGTTCTCATACAGAACAGTTCTCGGTTAGAAATAACCACCACCTGATGCCTTTTGACAGGGATAGCTAAGACAGCTGCAAGATTGGCCAAAGCATCGGCTTCAGTATTGCAAGCTCGTCGAACATAGTCAATGAAGAAGGCTTTGAATGATGTAGCTATATTGATTGCCGCTTCATGATAAGGCACCAGGTCTTGATGACGGACTTCATAGGTTCCTCTAACCTGGTTCACAACCAGTTTAGAATCACCATAGACTTCCAGATATTCAACATTCAGTTGTTTAGCTAGCTGAAGCCCGACAAGTAAGGCATTATACTCTGCCACATTGTTGGAGCAAGGTTCATCTAAAGAGTAGGCTCTTTGGATAGTTAATCCGTTTGGATAACGAGAACAACTCCAACACCTGCCACTATAGCACCATTTGGTCCAATTCTTGATGCACCATCAAAGAATAAATGCCAGGTTGGAAACTCTTCGGAGATCATGTTGACTTCTAACGTCTCGTCAGGAATTTCGTCATAGAGTTTAGATGTTTCAGGCACAGGATGAGCTGCTAAGAAGTCCACCAGCGCTTGACCTTTGACAGACTTTTGTGGAACATACACCATGTCATATTGAGCTAGCAGGATTGCCCATGTAGCCAACCGAGAATTAAGTGTACTTGGTTTCTTCATGAGTACCCGGAGAGGGTTAACTCGAGATATAACATGAATAGTTTGACCAATGATATAATGTCTCATCTTTTGTACAGCAAATATGAGATCCAAGCATTCTTTCTCGACAGGACTATAACGGTGTTTAGCACCAATCATAGTTCGGCTAAGATAGTAGATAACTTGTTCATGGCCTTCTTTGTTCTTTTGGGCAAGTAAGATACCCAATGAATGGTCCATAGCACGGACATACATCAAGAATGGAATGCCAGAGATAGGTGACACCAAAACTGGTGGGTTCATAAGATATTGTTTGATATCGTCGAATGCTCGTTGACATTCTTCAGTCCAAACAAAAGATACACCCTTCTTCATTAGTTGAGTGAATGGTCTGCAGCGTCCAGACAAGTTTGAAATAAATCACCTGATGTACGCAAGTCGGCCTTGGAATCCTCGTAGCTCTTTTAGGTTGCGTGGAGGACACATCTCTTGGATGGCTTTGATCTTCTCGGGATCCACGTGTATACCCTTAGAGGTAATGACGAAGCCGAGAAATTTGCCACTAGAGACACCCAAGAATGACTTGGTAGGATTCATCTTGAGCTGATGTTGACGCATGAGATTAAATATTATTCTCAAATCTTGGATGTGATCTTCTTTTAGACGACTTTTAACAGCAATATCGTCCACGTAACATTCGACTGTTTTACGAAGATGTTCTCTGAAAATGGTACTCATAGCCCGTTGGTAGGTTGCACCCGCATTCTTGAGACCAAATGGCATCACTGTATAACAATAAACTCCTCGAGAAGTGCGGAAAGATGTATGCTTTTCATCTTCAGGATGCATTTTGATCTGATTATACCCGGAAAATCCATCCATAAAAGATATCCTTTCGAACCCACAAGTATTGTCAATCATGACGTCTGTGATAGGAAGAGAAAATTCATCTTTTGGACATGCTTCATTGAGATCTCGGAAGTCAATGCAGACTCGAACTTTTCCAGTTTTCTTCAGAACTGGGACGACATTGGCTACCCAATCAGGATGCTGCTCTTCTCGAATAAAGCCACAAGCGATGAGCTTCTTGACTTCATCATCAATTGCATCCATCATTTCAGGCTTAAATCGCCTTTGTTGCTGTTTGACTGGTTTAGCATTAGGAAGAATGTTCAGTTTGTGAGTAGCAATCTTAGGATCTAAACCTGGCATGTCTTCATAACTCCAGACAAAGACGTCGATGTATTCTTTAATAAGAAGAATCAACTCTTGTTTGTCTGTTTCTGGAAGATTTTTGCTAATAAAAATTGGCCGAGGTGAATCTCTTTCTCCTACATCAATTTGAAGTAGTTGATCTTCAGTAGGAGGTTCACGTTGTTCAAATCGAAGTACCCATGGTTATCCATATGTTGAGCCAAGGATCTGTTTTCGGACTTTTTTCAATATCTTCATCACAGCCTTCTGGTAGTTCAACAGAGACCATGTTAGAAGATACAATTATACGATGGACTTCACCAATGCTGGTATCGGAATCCCATGATCTGGAATCAGAAGAGTTAGAACGTTCTTCACTATCTGACTCAGAAGCTGCTGGGGATAACAGTGGAGGAGAAGTATATCCGAGACCTTTCTTGGTCCTGTCATAATACATTTGTGATTTTCCGTTTGGAACTATTGTACGAATGAGAGTTCGTCTACCTTTACCATAGTTAAGGCCGCTCTTGAAGTCGTAACCCATCTTTCGGAGGATGTCTTTTGATTGTTGACTATAACGATGGAACTGGAGACGTCCCGTATCGTTAACTTTTCTATCATCCGTATAGTTAATCTTTGTTTCTGGTCTTTATATAAAAATGCTGAACTTTCACCTTTCTTTAAAGAAGGATGAATACGGTAAGAATCATCTGGATCTTCAAGCGAGACTTCTGTCTGAAGAGATTGTACGACTCCCAGTATAATTGATTGGAAGCTATCTAACATATCCAAATAACTTTTAGTATAATAAATAACATCAATATACTGGAAAGTAGGTGCTTTTTCATTGATTTGTACATCAGTATTTACAACAGGACCTTTAACCTTAGCAGATTTTGTCAAATTGATTACAAGAGGGGGAGAAGAAGAACGTGGAGGAGGCTTGTTACGACGGAGGTCGATAACAAGTGGCTCAGAAGAGGTGAGCTCCTTTTTTTTCTTGTTGCGATTTAGATCAACAACAAGTGGCTCAGAAGGAATGAGCTGCTTTTTGTCTTTGTTACGACGTAAGTCGATAACAAGTGGCTCAGAAGAGGTGAGCTCCCTTTGATTTTCATCAGCATCAACTGATTTCTTTGGAACTGGTAAGTGAATAACCAGTGGCTTGGAAGATTGAGGATGAGAAACTCGCCCCTTAACAGGTATGATAAGAGTGTCTTGAGGTATTGCTTTTTGATCTTCTTCAGTATCCATAGCCAATACTACCTTCATGAATTCATCCTTGTACATACGAGCATCGTTGCAATAAGCTTCAACACCCTTGAAAGGATAAAGGTCCGCAACTTCCTTATGAACTTGTCCTTTGTCATCAACGTATTTAAAGCATTGATGAAGAGTTGATGGAACGACATTGTGTTCATGGAGGAATGGCCTTCCCAGGAGAGCATTATAAGAACAACCATGATTGTCAATGATATAAAAGGTCACCTTTGTGCGAAGATTGCCTATTTGGAGTTTTAGACGGATCTTGCCCAAAGGTTCACTCTTTCCTTGATTAAATCCCAGAATAGTAGTGATCGTGGTTGAAAGACTATGCACTGGTATCTTCAATGCATCTAGCATTGTCTTTGGCATAATACTAAGTGCAGACCCTGGATCTATCAGGATACGATCAACCTTCATTGAATCTACATATCCTGTATAATAAAGAGGACGATCATGTCTATTATCTTCCATTAGCATATCATCCTGAGTGAAGGTAATATTTGGGATCAGTTCCAAGACACTATGACTGTGATGACAAGAGACTGATTCTGATTCTGGCTTCTTGAGAAGAGTTAAGCAAGTTTCAGCCTGCATCAGAGCTTCACTTAGAGTTTCTCGTGTCTCTTTGGAAAGATGCAAGAGTTCAAAGATTGACAGCCTGGCTGGTGTATTGGCTAATTGAGCCAATATATCAAAATTGTAAGGCTTCTCAAGCCCAGTAGGAGATGACTTCTTTAGAGGTTTGTCAAATCGAACTTGTTGCTTGCCTTTGTCAGCCGTTGTTGGCTTAGGAGGAATTGATACTACAACTGGTGAAGATGTAGAAGGGACCTCTTCAGCAGATGCGGGTTGTGCCGGAGTAGGTTCGGAAGAAGAAGCAGGATTCCTTTGACCTTCAGAATGATCTTTCAAATAAGCTTTTCCTGATCTGGTGCCTAACAAAATCTCTTCGTCAACAATGGATCAAAAGATACCATGTTGCAGATTTTGGTTTTGCCTTTAGAACGAGTTTTCTTCTTGGAAGATATCTCAAATTCTGGAGCAAGATCAGGATGGATCCACATAATTTCACCATTGTCAAGAGACAAGGGAATAAGACCTTCATTGGATGGAAGCGGGAGATTCTCAATCTCAAGGGTTGCTTTAGGAATCGGAATGACACCATACTGTATTATCTGCGGAGAAAAATCTCCAAATTGGACTGAAACCATATTTGCCGTAACAGTCTTCTCATCTTGTTGCAAAGTGACTACACCTGCATTGACAAGCTCTTGAATCTTACCTTTGAGCACATAGCATGCTCGAGTAGGATGTCCAATGAATCGGTGATAGACACAATACTTGGGATGATCAGTTTTATTGACTTCATCAGGTTTCTTTGGATCAGGGAGTTGAATTTTATTGCTTTTGAGTAAACACTCAAAGATACTTGCAGTGTCATTTTCGTCAAAGGAATATTCCACCTTTGGACGAGGTTCCCTCGGTGGAGGTGCAGAAGGAGTAGGAGTAGATGTAGGTGGGGCTACATTGACAGCCCAAGATTCTTTATTTTTGTTCAAGTTAACGTTCAAAGTCTCTTTCGCTTTGCGATTGTTCTGACGATTGCCACCACCTGAATTCTGATGCTCATCGCGATCAGGGTTAGACATTTGTACCCCCAATTATTTGAACTTGTCGGCACTTACTTCAGCAGCTTTGGCGTTGACGATGAATGAGGGCCAATCTTGGAATTGGGTTGATCCCGTCCACATACTGATAATAGGCAAAAGATTTGCCTTACAAGTATCAATAGTGACAGCAGCTGGAGTCCCTGGAGGCATTTTCAAAGCTTCACGGCGGAACCGTTCAATAAAGCTCTCAGCAGTTTCATTATGTTTTTGTTTGATTTTGTTGAGAGCTGACATAGTTATATCATTAAATCCTTCATAGAACCGTTCCAGAAAGATTTGTTTAAGACCTGAAAAGGATGTGATGCAACCATCGGGCAAACTTCTGTACCAGTCGTATGCTACGCCGGCTAAACAACCGACGAACACTCTGGTAAGAAGAGCATCATTTGACTGAAGTTGAACAATCATTACCTCAAAATGATTGATGAATTGACTCGGGGAAGTACTACCATCGAACAGAGAAATTATAGGGATTTTATACTTTGGGGGAAACGGAATGTCCTTCCATTCAACCGGATAGGGTTGTTTAATCCCCAACCTTTGTAGATTGTCTTTCTCTTTAAATGCTTCAAATTGGGTTCGTAAGAGTTTGACAGCTTCATTGGCGTCTTCTGATGAAGAAGAAGGAGCAGATTGAGTTGTAGTGGTAGGAGGAGGAACAGCGTTGTAAGCACTACCCCCAGCTCCTGAATGACTAGGCGTAGTTTGTACTTGCACTTGTACAGGAGGTATTTGAGGAGGCACTACCCCCAGCCCAGTATTGGCAGGTATTGAAGACGCTATGATCTCTGGACTAGTAATAGGTGCAGTTGGTGGTGTAACATGCTGTGCTACAATGATGGAATGCATACTAGCAACCATCTCAGCCATAGTTTTTAATTTGTCTTCGAGTGCAGCAATTCGTTGTTCCTGATTTGCGGAGGTTGAAGCATCTGGATCATCGGTGACAACATAAGCCGTCACTTCTCTTGGCACAGTGGAAGATACTGTTTGTTCAGAACTTTCACTGTATGCATCATAATCAGAAAATGAATCATCTCCTGACTGAGAAACAGGGAGATGTCTTGAAGGATTTTGAGGAAGATTTCTTTGACCGATTGTATCTCGGCTTCGGGAACGGGTATGTTGAAATACTCCTTCAGAAGATTCTTGAAGTAATTCCAAATACCGTTGGCTTGGCTTACGGAGTCTACCATGCTTAGAGCATCTTTTACCCCCAGTGTCTCGGGAAGTCATGTTAACAGAAGCATACAAAACTTCGTTTTCTTCTGACATAGGTTCAGATTTAGCAAAAGTTAAATGATCGAAGACAGATCGTTTTGTCGTTTGGCAACAGCATTGGATGATGACTTTATGATTACAGTGATGATCAGATGGTTGAGATGGAGATATTGAGACATTATCCTGTTTTTGTCTTAGATGTTCTCGAAGATCTACAACAGGACGAGGAAAGTTCCGAGGGATCTGTTCTTTGATAACATTTGGAACATGATTTCGATTCTTCAAATGTTTAGTCCCTTGAGTATACAGGAAAGTACTCACTTCATTGGCATAAGTGTCGGGATTTCTGACTTTGGAGATTTGTTTCTGATGATGTTTAACCTTCGGCATTGGCTGTTTGCGTTTTACCGAAGTGGGTCGATTAAGATAAGTTCTGAGGTCAGCAAATTCACCCCCAGGAGTTTCTGTTTGAGACACTAACAGTTTTCCCTGTCTGGAAGGACAAATTTGGAGAGTCGGGAGGCCCTGGAATTCTGCTATCGGAGTAGGCAGAATACCTCTTTGATTAGTACAAGTACTCTTGTTATAAAAGAAAGAAGAATCCTTGTTTGCCAGAGTTCTTGAATTGATTGGAGCCGAGATACATTGAGATGGATCTTCTTCAGTAAAGACTGAAGAAGACTGAGAAAAGACTAAAGGGCCTTTTCCTTTGTTTTGAGATGAAGGGTTAGCTAAAGAGCGTTTCCCTCTGTTATCTTCCAAGTCATGAGACGAGGAAGTTTGAGAAAAGACCAATGGACCTTTTCCTTTGCTTTGAAGAGAAGGAGGAATAGTCAAAGGACTACCCTCAGTGGATTGCGCAGGGGCAATAGGGTATTTGGGAAGAGGAGTAGAATCTCTTCTTTTATTATGAGAAGAAGGAAATTTAGCCAAAAGGCTGTTTTTCTTGGATTGCGCAGACTTGGTTTGCGCATGGGTGGAAGGTGCACTAGTCATTTGTGCATTAGAAGCTTTGGTAGGAAGTGCATCAGGAGTTCTTGTCTTAGAGTGCTTGGGATGCACCTTAGTTACAAGAGTGCTATTTTGCGCAGGAAAAGCCACTGCCAATTGCGCCAGAGTCATAGGAGTCTTCTGTTTTGACAAGGCAGCATATGAAGTAGCCTGTGCAACAGTTGCAACAGATTGCGCAGCCTTGACTGCAACAGATTGTGCAGCAGTTGCTGAGACAGACAGTGCAACAGTTGGCACAGCAGTTTGTGCAGCAGTCCTGACTAGCAGATTGTGCAGCAATTGGTACAGCATCCTTGGTGGCAAAACTGCCAGATTGTGCAGACTTGGAGACCCAAACTGAGCGCACTTTGCTCTCAGCAGAAGTGGTTACAGCACGGGGAGTGGTTTTGGAGTTGAGCATCGCCTCGTAGGCTGTCTGGTTGACCTTAACAACCAGCGTCTTCTGCGTCTTCCCGATAGACGCTACGTCACATTGAGTTGCTACTTTCTCGTCGGAGGAGAAAGTTGTCCCCAGCAGAGTCGCCATTTTGTTTGCAAAAATAAAAGTATAAAACTTTATTGATACAAACTGTAATAAAGATTACAAGAATTCTGGGAAAATTACAACTATAGGAATCCAATCTTGATGACGATTGCTTTATCCCTTAGACGATGTGAACTGTGAAGACGAAGCCTTTGAAGTTGAAAACAACTCTGGAAACTGAAGGCAAAAGCCTCTGAAGTTGAAGACAAAAGTCTCGAAAGAATGCAGCAGCACTTTGGCAAGAACTCCTGAACTCTCTGATTTCTGATCTATGATCTTGATCCCCTTAAAATGAAGACTTGAAACTCTATTTATAGAGTTCTGAAAATAACTAACTTTCAGTTATTTTGGACTGCGCAAGCTGATTTGCGCAGTAACTGGTTTGCGCAGCACTGGATTGCGCAAGCAGTTATTGGATCGTGGGCCAACTATCTGGGACACATGGCATCATTTGATTGAAATGCGCATGATCATGCATAGACAGTTGCCATGTAATGAGCAATTGATGGCATGAATGTCACATGTAATTGGTCAGTTATATGCAAAATGAACTGCGCAGAAATGGTTTGCGTAAACACGGATTGCGCATGAGTGGTTTGCGCAAACACGGATTGCGCTGCCACCTGTCAGCCGCCCTCGAGCACTGTGCGGCGTCAAAAACGAACAGCCTCCTCGTTATTCGTATTGTCAGCTGTCAGGAAAATCTGATTTGATTCAGTCAATGATGACTTCTGCCACGTCAGCCTGCGCAGTTAGGAACATGCGCAAACCAGCCTGCGCAAAGTGATGTCTGCGCAAACTGTTGTCTGCGCAACTCATTAAAATGATGAATATCTTGAATTTTTGACTTTGTTGATTGATGCAACTTGATTTTTTTAGGACCTACACGGCTGCTGGACTGCTACTGGCTGAGCCGCTACTCTCTCCACTGCTGTTACTGCCGGCTCAATGCCTCGAGTGAGCTCTGCCGTCTGTCTCTGCTGCTGTCCCTGCTGACCCTCCATGTACTGCCTGAAGAAGGCTAGCAGTTGCACTGCGTCTATCGTCCCTGGAGGTGGCTGCTGGTAAGGATCCTCCGGGATAACCGGGTCCTGCCTCCGAGCCGGTGGGTGCATGTCCCCTGCTGCGGCTGCCGAGGTCTCCACACGAGCTGAGGTGGCAAGAGCTGCAGTCTCCTGGCCTCGCCATGCTGGCTGAGAGGTAGCAGTCCCCTCTATAGCATCCTCAGGAACGGCACGCTGTGATCGAGTCTCTACCATCCTGAAGATAGACAAACAAGAGTATCAATTTCTGAGAAAGAAGCGAAATAACAAAGGCGGACAATTTATAATTCAAGGGATCAGCTGACAAAAGGATTTAGATGGCAATAAAAGAAATTTTCCTAAAGTGATTGAGTACCTTAAAATTAATGTCCTATATCCTATAGCAGGCTGCAGTGATACTCTAGTTCGAGTGCCACTACACTTCTAGTCTAGACCTGCATGGGCCACCACTAAAAACGTGTCACGACCCGCACCCTAGAGCAAGGGCACGAGACGTGAATACGTCCAGCCTACGCCGCAGTGTCAGCGGTAGAACGCTGTCCTAGGTCTCAACATCTAACAGTTTATCTCTAAGCAGTTTATACTCCCCGAACGGGGTAACATAGTAAAACAAACTCAATCACAGCTAAGGAAGAGATAGCACGATATGAACAGAACTCAAGGAAATGAATAGATAAAAGCAGTCTAAGATAATCCAGCAATCCACAATACAAAGTCTCAGATGAAAGAATATATACAACTGATCTCCAAATAAAGTCTAACTAACAAGTCTCCAGACTACAAGATAACAGACTATCTAATCTAGTCTAAACAGTCGGGGGAAAGTCCTCAGCTATTGCTGGATCCTCCTGAGGGTCCAGCTCACAGATGTTATCTAGGGCTGCCCCGTAGTAGGTGTCCAGGCCAGCCTCCTCCTCGTCCTCTGTAATATTTTCAACAGGTCCTGTCAGGACAGGAGCGAGCACAGTATATCTCAACAATTCATAGCAGGTTAGAAAATATGAACATGCAGTAAAGTAAGATACAGATACTGAAAGAAAAGCAGTATGTAAATAGGAAGAGCTGTAATAGAATATCTACTATACATAGAGAACTAGCAGTGACTAGTGAGTCAGAGTACAACATGAACATGTAAATGGCCTGGGATGATTCAATGAAGACACTACGGAATGATTCAATGAAGATACTACAGGTGTATTATTTACATGTCCACTTCTACTCCCCCGTACCCCCAATCAATACACAAGGATCCAGCCAGGTTATGTTATATGATTCCATGCAAGGCCCGCAAAGGGGATACATGGATGTCCCATAAATGGGGAGTCTGGGGGTTACCCAACTGTATAGGATTCAAGAGACTCTGTGATCATGAGGGTACATGTCACAAGTAATCAAGTGAACCAAGAGCATAGTGATACGCCATGTAAGTGAAACGCACAGAACACGTAGTACCCGATGCTCCCTAAGGATAACATCTCAAGAAAGGATCCATATAGTACCAATCCGTGTGACCGTCGTGACAGTACAAGTAAAGTAATCTACTGCAGGAAATAATTCTAAGCAAGATATGAAATGATCAGAGAATGTACTCGCCTGTATCTGAGTGTCCGATATGAATCGTACTGTCCAAGGAGTGGTGTCTGGCTCCTAAACAGAACAGCACAAGTCACAACAAGTCCAGAATAGTGAAATGGAGTCCTACTATGCATTCTACATAATTCTAAGTCAATCTAGGCCAAAGTCAACTCTTGGTCAACTTTGGTCGACCCTAGAAGTCAAACTAGGTCAACTATGGTCAAACTAGTCTACATTAGTCTATACTAGGCTAACTAGGTCAACTAGACTCATATATAGGTCATAGGCTATATACACATATCACACTCACTTTACAAATTCACATATATGTATACATATAGGTATGTAGACTAAATTCATATATACTCATGTGTAAGCCACCTATATAGTTTATACAATACTTACATATATGATTATCATACATAAATAGGTTTACACATAGCATATATACATACATGTATTATGTTCATATATATATAATATATACATAGATATGAACATAGAGAGAAAGTGCATGTGTGTGTGTGACTAAGGTGCAGGAAATCAGTTAAGAGAATTAGTGTGCTCAGGAAAGTCTAACAGTGAAGGGTGTAATACAATGTGACAGTGTGTGTAAAACTAAAGTGCAGGAAACATGAAACAGTGAACAATTAAGAGAAGATAGTGTGTGTGGCTGTGTGTGAAGTGCAGGAAAATCAGTGGCAGGAACTTAAGTGGCAGTGAAGAGTACAGGAAACACAGTGTACAGCAAAACAAAATGTGTGTGTGTGGGAACTCAAACAATGGACTGCAAACAGGAAAGGGAAATAGATCAATTCATGCCAATTCTGATTTCAGTCACCCCCAATCAATACACAAGACCTGTTCTCAGGTTTGATTAAACCAAGGACAGTTTACTACAACTAAAATCAGATTTTCCATTCCCAGGTTTTGAAAATAGTCCAAACATCTCCTTCAAATTCAGTTCTCAACCCAATAGTGTACAATAAATTTTTAGAATATCATATACTGTATCAACATGCTCTTAGCAAGAAAAGGGAAACAGGAAATCAATTTACTGATTCACAGATTACATGTTCAGACTTATGAACAGTCCACTCTTGAAATCAAGACTTGAATTCAAAACTCAACAAAACATCCAAAAACTTGCACCCTGGTAGATAACTTATAGGAGAACATATTGAGCTTTAGAACATAGAATTAACAATGATTTGCAAGTTCATTTCTCAATCAAAACTGGGAATGAAAGTTAGCAGGTAAAGCATTATTGTATCAGTATACATTGCCTCTACTCATAGGCCAAAATCCCATTTTCAAAACCAACAATCCATATTCCATTGTAAACACTAAACTAACTGATAGTATGATATGTAGGGATCCAAATTGTTTGAACAATTAAAGCAAAATTAGGAAGAAATTGGTTTGCACACATCTGAAAACTTGGTGTTAATGTAGGTATCAGGAAAAACAGTGATAACACATTTCGAAACCAATATTTCACAGAAACTCAACTTAAAATATGTAAACTAATCCACATACATTATACTATATATATATTAGGATCTAAAATAACAAACTAGAACAGGAATTAAACCCAAAGGATTTGAATTTACACACAGAGCAAACTCAAACAGTGCACGGAAACTGTGCCTAAGGTGCTGTGTCCTCGTGCACGTGTACACGAGTCTCGTGTACACAACACAGATCGAACCAAGCCACGTGTCCACAACCCTAGGTTTGCCACTCATAGGGCTACCCACGTGTCACCCTGTATTGGGTCGAAGTGTCCCTGTGTCGTGTCAAACCACCCGTATCAGTGCACCAAAAACACGACTGAAACTGTCAGTGCAACCCAATACGGGCTGGAGAACACCTCCGACATGACACGAGAGCTTCTCCAACTTGGAGGGCCTCGTGTCAGTCATGGCCCCATGGCCCACGCCAAATGGCACGGCCTGAGTCGCCGTGTCCAGCGAGTTGTTGGCCCCGAGTAGCAGGGAAGCAACACAGTCCCGAGCCAGTGCACGCACGCGTGTCCAGGCTGGTTTGCACCCGACACAGACACGAAACGACCAAAGTGTCTTCACAAAATTTAAAGAGCACACAAGGATCTACAATCCTATTCAAACAGAAATTAAAAACAATAAAGTCGAACTCTCAGAGGCATTTGGTCGAACACCTATGACACAAGACTGGTACGTGTCCAGAACGGACACGAAACCACTGACACAGGACACGAATCCAATACTGACCTTATGGGGACCCTTAGTGCTTCCTATTGGTGTAGACAAAATGGAAATCCATTGGGAAATGGGGAAGTTACCTATTGGTGAAGAAACTTCACAAAACTAGAATGGAGAGATTCCTCAAGTCACCCAAATTCCACAAATTATTGTTTCCCTGCAAATAAATATACCAGCAGCAAGTGGGAGAAAATTAGGTCCTAATGGAATTGGTTTGAAGGAAAAAGGATTTGAAATGGATTTTTAAGGATTTTAGGAAGATGGGACTCACCTCTTTCCTTAGAACTTTTTGAAGAACCCTAAAAGAGGCTAGCCCTAGAAATTAGGAGAGATTAAATAGGGGGAATCCCTAGGTTCAGCTAGGGTGGCTGACCACTTAGCTTTGGGTTAGGGTTGAGCTAGGTTTGTTAGTCCTATCTAGCTAAGTCACAAAATGACTTGTGAAACCACAAGCCATTTAACAACTAACTTGATTTCTAAATTCCTAATTCAAGTTCTAATGAATCACTAACCACTAACTTGAGTCACACTAGGTTAGACTAGGGTCCACTTGACCTAACCAAGCCCAACTAACTATGGTTAGTTCCTAGGTTAGTCTACATGAGTCAAAACTAGTCCAAAATCAAACTAGTCCAAATAAATCCAAAATAAATCCTAAAAATTCCCATAAATTCTAATTAATACTAATAAATTTTATTTACCCCAAAAATGACAAATTTACCCTCAAACTAGAAATGTGGTAGTGACATATATAGTTTTCAAAGCACAAGCCCGAAGAATCTCATACAATGACTCTGACGAAGAATCATCTGATTGTGAAGAGCAAGCCCTAATGGTCAAGAATTTTAGAAATTTTTTGAAGTTTGGGAGATCAAACTGAAAGAAGAAAGACATCTACGAGAGCAAAAAGAAGATACAATCTGCTTCGGATGTAAGAAGACTGGGCACATAAAGAAGGACTGTCCACTGTCAAAAAAGAGCAGTCTATATGACCGATCAAGATCAAGTAGAAAAGCTACAACAGGTCAAAAGTACGCTAATACAAGCATCTAGCACAAAAGTGAGGCTAGTGAGTTAGAGGAGGAGGATAGACCCAGCATCACTGCAATGTCTGTCTGATGGCATTGGATAAAGTATCCAATAATCCTCCATATGAAGGTTTTACTTTCGATAAGCTTGAAACTACATTTAGCGAACTACTTGAAGACAGAACAGAAACATTGGACAAGTACAAACAATCACGCAAAGAGGTTAAGGCATACACAACCGAAGTAGCTAGACTGGCCAATCTTATTGAAGATGTCAAAGAGACGTCTACTACCGGTAATATAGAAGATAAGCTCAAAGTAGACTATCATGAGGCTATTCTCACTATTGGAGAAGAAAGAAAGAGACTATATCAAAGTACAAGAATTGTATGACATAGAGAAGAGAAGATACTTAGTCACTGAGCAAAGACTCATAGATGTAACTGCCAAATGTGAGGAGTCTTGTGCGGTCTCTAAAAAGTTAGAGATCAAAATAGGCAAATAGGTCATCCTTGTTACACCACCTAAGGTTAGTCCTAATGCTAAGCATACATATCAGAGGACTAAACCAAAGAAAGCACGTAAGCAACACGTCACTTACAATCATGCTTTCACCCACAAGTTTCCAAGAAAGACACATAATAATGTCAACGTAGAAACACAGATCAGTTTTTTAAAACTACATGCACATATTGTAGTACACATAGGCACATATCACAATATTGTTGTGTTAGAAAGCTTGTTGACACTAACATACTTGCTTGGATTCCTAAAACTAAGACCCTTGAAGAAATGGGTACCAAAGGATTCATCTACTCATTTTGTAGATAGACCCTCAACCCTCTTAGGCTAGAAGCAAGTGGATACTCGATAGCGGATGTTCATGGTACATGACTGGTGATGCATCTTTATTCGCTACCTATCGATGAAAAAAGAAGGATATTTCCTTCGACAATAATCTGAGAGGTGATATTATTGGTAATGGTATTGTTGGTATGTCTCTCTATCCAGTAATAAAAGACGTCTGTCTAGTTACAGAATTAAAACTTAACCTATTAAGCATAAGTCATTTGGCAGATAATGATTACGGTATAAATTTTATAAAAGACAAATATTTTATACATGATATGTCATCTGGTAATCTCGTATATGAAGGGATTAGGGAAGACAAAATTTATGTTTTCTTTTTAGAAATTACTAACAATATAGGAAAGTGCCTAGTAGCCAACCAAGATGAAAGCTCACTATGGCACATGAGGCTAGGACATACAAATATGGACACTATCTCATGGCTATGCACCAAAAAGCTAGTAAAAGGACTCCCAGATATTATATTCCAGAGAGATATGGTATATACTGATTGTGATAAGGACAAATCAACTAGGTCTTCGTTTAAATCCATAAATATTGTAAGTACTTCTAGACCTTTGCAATTAATACATATGGATTTATTCGGTCCTAATAGATTTGTCAGTCTTAGTGGTAAACTCTACGCCTTTGTTATAGTCAACGATTTCTCTTGTTATACATGGGTTTTCTTTTTATCAAATAAAAGTGATACCATTTTTGAGTTTCAAATTTTGTAAAAAGGTATAAAACGAAAAAGGCTTCATGATTACTCGAATCTGAAGTGATCATGGTGGTGAATTCATTAATGCCGATTTCAAAAAGTTTTGTGATGATAGTGGATACTACTACGAGTTTTCTTGTCCTAAAACTCCTCAACAGAATGGTATTATGGAGCAAAAAATTGTACTCTAAGTAAAATGGCTAGAGTCATGCTGAACCAGCATAATCTTCTAAAGTAATTTTGGGCAAAAGCTGTTAGTACAATATGTCATATTTTAAATAGGGTATTAATTTGACCTATCTCGAAGAAAATCCCTTATGAATTATAGTTTTGAAGGATTCCAAACATTTTATATTTCAAAGTTTTTTGATGTTGTTGTTTTATCATGAATACCAAGGACAACTTGGACAAGTTCGACACTAAGGAAAATGAAGGAATATTTCTCGGGTATGCTGTCAAGAGTAAGGGCTATAGGATTTTCAATAAAGATCTATGATTGTTGAAGAATCAATTAACGTTACTTTTGATGATCTCAATAGTCACAAATCAAGTGACAGTGATGATGAGGATGTACATAACAATCCAAGACACCCGAAGATACTGCTACCAATAAGGGCTATCTGGAAAGTCTACATAAAAAGATGAAGTTCATGCCAAACCCTCTAGAAACACTTGTAATAGGTGATGTATCTAAAGGAGTAGGTACGCATTCTTCTACTAGAGATATTAATATAGCAGCAAATATAGCTTTTATTTCTCAAGTAGAACCTAAGACAATAGCAGATGCTTTTAAAGATGAGTTTTGGATTAACGCCATGAAAGAGGAACTTAATCAATTTGAGAGAAATAAAGTTTGGGAACTTATTCCTGAACCTATTGGTTAATCGATAATTGGTACCAAATGGGTGTTCCAAAATAAATTAAGTGAGGATGGACAAGTTCTACGCAACCAAGCATGTCTAGTGGCACAAGTTTGTAATCAAGAATAAGGGATTGATTATGACGAGACATATGCTCCTGTTGCTAGACTAGAAACCATTCGCATATTTTGTGCATTTGTATGTTTTCATAATTTCAAACCTTTTCAAATAGACGTAAAAGGTGCATTTTAAACAATTTTTTGAAAGAAGTTTTTTTCAAACAACCCTCTAGTTTTGAAGATCTTCAAAAACTCGATCACGTCTTCAAACTTAGGAAAGCACTTTATGGACTTAAACAAGCACTTCGTGCTTGGTATGAACGCCTAAGTGCCTTCTTACCTGAAAATGAATTTTTAAAAGAAAGAGTTGATACAACTTTATTTATCAAGTCTTCAGATGATAGTATCTTACTTGTGCAAATCTATGTAGATGACATCATTTTCGGTTCTACTAATGAAAGACTTTGTCAAGAATTTGCTAAGTGTATGTAGGGTGAGTTTGAGATGAGTATGATAGGAGAGCTAAACTACTTCCTAGGACATCAAAAAAACAGCATTCACAAGGAACATTCATCAACAAAGCCAAGTACACAAAGGACTTACTGAAGAAGTACGACTTCGACAATGTAAAGCCTATCGGCATACTAATGGCTACATCAACACGGCTTAACATTGATGAAAGTGGCAAACCAGTCGACCAGCTTAAGTATCAAGGTATGAATGATAGTTTATTATACTTAACTGCTAGTTGCACTGATATAATGTTTAGTGTTTGCATATGTGTACGATATCAAGCTAATCCTAAGGAGTCACACCAATGCTCCGTTAAGCGTATCTTACGATATCTTAAAGGAACATCTACAGTCGGCTTGTAGTATCCTAAAACCATATATTTTAACCTAATCAATTATTTAGATGCTGATTTTGCTGGATGTAAAGTAGACCGTAAAAGTACTAGTAGCACGTGTTATCTCCAAGGAAAAGCTTTAGTCTCCTGGTTTAGCAAAAGAAAAACTTTGTTGCATTATCAATAACTGAGGCTGAGTATATCGCCGCAGGACGTTGTTGTACACAGATTTTGTGAATGAAGCAAACGCTAGAAGACTACAATCTGTACTACACGAAGATTCCCATTTACTGTGATAACACTAGCATGATTATTTTGACTAAGAACCCTGTTTGTCACTCACGCACAAAGCACATAGAAATACGTCATCATTTCTTGCGTGATCACCAACAACAAGGTAACATATTCTTAGAATTTATTGACACAGATCATCAATTACCAGATATTTTCACAAAACTGCTAGCTGAAGACGTTTCAATTATCTGCGTCGCGAGTTAGGTATAATTGAATTCTCGGATTCATAACGTGATATAATTAATAAAATTACTTAAAACTTAATATTCCAAGATTTATAAATTGATGTTATTTTGGGTACAAGCCGAAAGGGCCCTTCTGTCATATAGGCACAAATAGCCTGAAGTGACATGGTGCACTAATCTTCGGACTACCCCTAGCTGGGATTCGGCTCCTGCAACTAACCCAAAGTAATGGATTTTTATTAAATTGAAGAGCAAAAACTTATTAAGTACGTTTTATTTATTACATATAAAATAAATGGGGATTCAAGTGGGCCGAACTCTGTTAGAATCGAACTCGGACAGAACTCGGTCCGAGTTTGATCGAGTTCGGACCGAACTCGTTCGTGGTCTCTTACAAAGACAACAACATTTCAGCCGGCCCTAATTCATTTCAAACTTTTTCTCCTCCAATTCGTAGCCAACCCTAGCACTCCTAAACTGAACCCTAGTTTTTGGATACCCCTTCCAAAGCTTCAATCTTCATCTTCCTTGGTTCTAGCGGCTCAAAGAAGGTGTTCTCTACTATTTTCCATTGTTTCTTTGAGGTATATCTTTCCTTTCTCTATTTATTTTCCATGGCTCCCAAGCTCTTCAGGATAAAGAAGAAAGACTTTGCGGCTTCATCCTCCACTTCGGAGTATGAACCATTAATGTTTTTAGTCCCGCTCGTCCCGACGATGAAGAGGATTTTGACAAAAACTTGTTTCCAACTTCGGACATATTCGAGTCTTGGTTTAACCATTTTTGATACCGAGAAATTTGCCCCAAAAAATCGATTAATTTCACTATCTTTTCGGAATATGCATCTATCTTTAAAAATTTAGGACTCCGAGATTTTCTTGATGTGCCAAGTGACATTTATGAAAATGTTGTGCGTATGTTTTATTACAATCTGCAAGAAGCAGACGGCAAGATTTACTCTTGCATCACTGCAAGGGAAATTGGGTTCACTACTAAAATAACCCAGATTAGCGACGTCAGGAGACGTCGCTAAATACGTCGCAGTACGTCGCTAACACTGATTTGCGACGTATTTAGCGACAAAAAACCTACGTCGCTTATAGGCAAGTCGCAGATGGTAATTTCGTCGCCGAACATCGCTATTTGCGACGCGGCGTCCATTGTCGCTAGACGTCGCCAAATGAGCGACAGAGAGTGACGTATAAGTACGTCGCCAACATTGCGACGTAAAGCGACCACTAGCGACGCTTCAAAAGTTTGTAAATGATGACGAGGCATGGCATCCACGTGGCCACGTGGGCATCGTAGCGACGTATATTAGCGACGTCGAGCGACGTAACGTCGCTAGTTAGCGACGTATAGCGACGTCTGTGTGACGTCGCAGAACGTCGCTAATATAAAAAAAAATTAAAAAAATATAATTGATATTTTTGTTATGCTGTGTGTCTGTGTTTACAGTGTGTGTGAAGTGCCGTGTTCGAACCATCGACAGTTTCGCTTACTGTTGTATGTTTTATCTTTGATAGAAAGAGCAACAGTTCAGGGTGCACTTCTCAGAGCTTCCTCTTCACGTCCTTCACCTTCTCGGGAACCTTTACGACGTCCGAGAAAGTGAAGGACGTGAAAATGAAGCTCTCAGAAGTGCACCCTGAACTGTTGCTATTTCTATCCAAGATAAAACATACAACAGTAATCGAAACTGTCGATGGTTTCGAACACTGTATTTCACATTCACTGTAAACACAGACACATCATAACAAAAATACACCATATATATTTTTAAAATTTCGGCAGCATCCTTTGTATATCAGATCATCGCTTATAACCCAGCGTAGGTATATTTGTCATCCCGTCGCAGATATCACAGTAAATATCACAATAAAAATAGGAGGCAGTGCAAAGTAAATATCAAAGACACACATCCTCACAAACATCCAATAGAGTCAAATAAAAATGGAAGATAATAAAAAGTCTCCCACCAAGTGTATAAACAACAGTGTATGAATAAACAATTTGCCCATAGGGCCAATACATACAAGTCATAAAAAAACCAATAAAATCACTGCGGACCCCTGCCGCGCAACTGGGATAGAATGTAGTCATACTGCTCCTGGGTGAGCTGTACCATAGGGGCAGTAGGAGGCAGTACAATGTCTGGAGTCAGCGCCGGAGGCAGTGCAGTATCTGGAGTCAGCACCGTCGATGGACCCGGAGGACGTACCTGCTCCAGCTCTCGCAGTCGCTCACCATGCGCAGCAAGGGAGCTCACCACCTTCTCAGTATACTGAGCGACTGAGAGGAAAGGCTCCTCTGCGATCCGTCCAGTTCGAGCTGTCTACGCTTCGTGCGCTGCGTAGACTCGGTGAGCGTCTGCAAGTTGGCAGCTGCAGCCTGATGCAGACTCATCAGCTCCTGTATACTGCGCTCGACTACATCAAATCGTCCGGTGACGATCGGAGGGTCGGATCGTCGCTCGACCGCATCAGAAATCTGCTGCTGCAACTCGCGACGCAGCTCCTCGATCTGATGACGAACATCCTCAGCTCGTGACGACGCCTGTGTAGCCGGAGACTGCACTGACAGAGGGGGCCCGGGATGACTCCGAAGCCAAATACGCGCCGTAGGATCCCGTACCGTAGTACGTACCCTTCTGAAGACCGCCAACGGCGGCCATCCAGAGCTCGTCCGACGATGGCTCTACAGGCGGCTGGGAGGAAGTACCAGCCCCTCCCTCTGCTTTCGCACTAGCAGCAGCAGCATCAGCCGCCTCCTTCTGTAGCCGAACAAACTCGGCCTAGAACATGTTTGCTAACGTGTAAGTGTTTACTAAAGTCTATATTGATATCTATTTTTCTGTTTTCTAAATTATAGTCAGTTAATATTAGTTGAATAGAACTTACATATGCCTGCGTCGCCCTCTCGTCAATGAAGTCCCCAGCCCTCCGATGGGTGACCAGGAAGACGGTCACCATGTTCGGGTCCTCACCCTTCTTTACCTGTTAAAATATTATCTATTATTAGTATTAAACATTATATCGAACTATATAAATTAATGTCCGTCATAGGAAATGTACCAGACGACGAAAATGCTCCGTCATCGGAATGGAGCCGCCACACCACTTACCGGCACTCGACCGCGCCACCTTGGCCTTCTCAGACCGCTCCTGGTACTGGCGCTCGCTGAATCTAGCCTTCATCGCAGTCCACTGCTCTGGCGTAATCCAACCCTGGATCGGACGTTCGGCACGATCACGACGCTTCTGGTCGTCGATCGCATCACGGATGAGCTTGGCTATGACGGCAGGAAATTGGCCCTCGATCCTCGCCGCCCGGTGTGGTGGATAGAAATAGGTCCTCTACAAGAAGTAAAATACAAAAGTTGTATAATATATACAAATAATTATTAAAATTTAAAAATAAACAAATTTTTTAACCTTGAAGTGGGCGAACCAAAAGGCTTTCCTATCTGCGGGAGCATCTGAGTAGTTGAGCCAAGGCCCACCATAGTTCTGCCTCACAAATGTCCCCAGCTGTCTCTGTACTGCAGAAGGCCGATATCTATACAATAATAATTTTTCATGAATATATATGTACATATAATCATTTGAGAAATATATAATAATTAATTAACTTACTTCATAGGCCCGTCCGTCCAAATCTCCATACGTGTCTCGCCCGGGGGAGCGCATGGAGGGTCGCACTCACCTCCTGCCTGGGCAGGATCAGTCTGATCGCCGTCCTCCATATGATCGGCGTGGGCTCCCTCCATAGAGCCGTCGACAGTAGGAATGCTGGACGGGGGATCAGGGATGCTGGATGCGGGATCAGGAAGACTGGACGACGAGGGAGGAGTCGCCAACCTGCTAGAACTGCCCTATCCCGGTAATGGACCGAGAACAGGAAGGCTGGACGACGAGGGGGGAGTCGCCAACCTGCTAGAACTAGCCTGTCCCGGTAATGGACCGGGAACAGAATGGTACACTGGCGTACTCGGAGATGAGGATGAGGGTACGGAACTGCCCTCTCCATCCCCAGCCCGAGGCTGACGGGACTGCCTAATATATAATCCTCCGCGTCGTCCGAATGGTCTAGTCATACCTGACAATAAACATATGACAATAAATAAAAAAAAAAACATATTTATATGATAGACATCACAGATTTTTGAAAAATATCATAGTCAAAAAGTGTCACTGAAGTGTCAATAAAAGTTTCAATAGAGTGTCACTGAAGTGTCACAGATTTATATGATAGAAGTGTCACTAAAGTGTCAAATATGATGATAAAACAAACGTACAGATTTAATCCTCTTCTGAAAATTTATCTAGTTCGTTTAGCTCATACTCTTTTCTTCTTCTTCTTCTTCTTCTTCTTCTCTTCTTCTTCTTCTTCTTCCTCCTCTACATCTTCACTTTCATCTGTATCTTCCTCTTCAGATAATTCTACTTCTTCTACACAATTAGATGTGTAATAGGAAACTTCCGTCGTGTCCACTTCTATAATATTTGTTACAAGAGGTAGTTCATCCTGTTGATAAGCTA
>JANAVB010015238.1:0-55816 GCA_029216955.1 Iris pallida
TCAGCCTCCCAGGCATGGTTTCATAACCAACAGGTGGAGGAACACAAGTGAAGCTCCAGAGTTCTCCCTGTTTAATATAGTTCTGCAATCTATCAAAGTGTCATATTTCCACTTTGGTGTGTGTCTATATCTTTCCAGAAAGGTGTCATCTGGTCTAGCTATCCCAGCATCCATGAGAGATTCAAAATGCAGAAGCAGCCACCCAAATAAATATGTAAAGGGCATTTCTACCGAGGAAAGGATGTAAGGCTCTTCTTTGCCAAATCGAACATTCTGTCTGTATATGCCCTTAATCCAGCATTAAGACGGCATGTCATTGCTGTCAGTAAATCCATCTTATACCCAAAAACCAGACGGACTGCTGAAGACAACTCCTCTGTGCATCCTGTCTGCTGAACAGGTGCCAGGAACTACGAATTTTCTCAGCCAGAGAGATATAAATCCGGCCAGATGACCCTCAGCAGATAATCTCGGCTGCCCTGCTTAATATAGGTCTCAAACCTATCACCGGCTTTATAAGTGCCTTCGTCTTCCTCAATGACGATGTCGTCATGAGTGGTGTCCCGGATGAGCCTGTCAATCTCAGCTTGATTCAGAGGTTTAAATTCACCGACATATTGTTCAGACTTCTTCCTCTTCTGAACTTCATCAGTACGGCCTTGAAATAAATAGGCCATCCATTTGGAATAATAACAGTTGGAATCTCCTTCTCCACCTTGTCCTTTATAAAAAGCCTTATAAATACTGTAATGGCACATCAATTCTTCAAAGACATGAAGAACCAGTGGGTTGGCTTCGGAGATCTTATTCATTTCATCAACGAAAGGGATATACTCTTCATATGGCAAATCTGCTGTTGGCAGCTGAGAAATATATGCCACTTCATAAAGGGCGAATCCCATCTCGCCTCTTCGGGTCATGAAGGTGCCGGTACGGTAGTTATACCTCTCCGCTAACGCCAAGAACAAATCCGGGTTTGGCCTAAAACCATAAGCAGTGCACTTAATGGCATCATATAGGCCTATCACTTGTAACCGTTCACCAAAATTCTTCAGAATCCATTTCACAAGAGCAGTCCATCTAGTATTCTCCGGATTTACTAGACCAGTCAGCCTCATAGACTGTTTTGGGTAGATGGCATTTTCGAGTTGAGCAAATTCGTTTGCAAAGATTGGAACTCTGACTGACTTCAGCAGTGCCGAGTCCTCAGGAGGGATGGTGGCAGGTAGCAGTCCTCGCAAAGCTGTGACATATGGTTCAGTACCACTGCGAAATCTTCCTTGACGATATCCTATCTACCCAACCTTTGCTTGTCAGGATGGAGTGATATCACACTTCATTTGTCTTTGACAACTCGCATGAAATAAGCGAGCTATGTTGATGCTTTTTGATAAACCAGTCAAATACATTGGCTGATTTACATCACCATCCCTATAATAACAGTATGATACTTTATCCAGAGCAGGCTGAGAGTTTATGTCAATAGCATCTCCGAAAAGAAATGCTGGCTTCAAGTGGGTAACACCATCCACACTCTGTAAAGGCAGTCCACTCATCAGGTTCAACAAAGTGTCATTTTCCTGATTGGTCAAAAGAGCTATTCTTGTAGAAGGTCCATCAAATTGGGGAAAACGAACATGTGATAGGTCACTGTTATAATTATTTCCTACACATCCTTCAAATTCTGCCTCCTGAGCTAGAATATCCACTGCAAAAGAAGAATAAGAAGTTAGAAATCTTCAACACAAAGAGATGGCAAAGTTTAACATACGCTCAGTTTTTACTAAGCGTATGACAGACTCAAAGTTCAGCATACGCTCAGTTTTCCTTAAGCGTATGGCAGACTCAAGGTTCAGCATACGCTCAGTTTTCCTTAAGCGTATGGCAGACTCAAGGTTCAGCATACGTTCAGTTTTCCTTAAGAGTATGGCAGATTCAAGGTTCAGCATACGCTCAGTTTTCCTTACGCGTATGGCAGACTCAAAAGTTCAGCATACGCTCAGTTTATCCTAAGCGTATGACAGATTTAGAGATCACTTTTTACGCTCAGTCTATCTTAAGTGAATGATTTTAAAAAATTTAGTTTATATTCAGTTTGAGCGTATCAGCATATGGTTGACAAGATGATCATCAAAAACATACGCTAACACAGGAGTTAGCGTATCTCAGTGAGACAACTTGCCATAGCATATTCTTTCAAGACAGCGTATTTTGATATTTCTATCAAAAATACGCGTATCATACAGAATACGCTCCAAACATATTTTTCGTATAAACAAAAAATATGGGATACGGCTAAACCCTAAAGAGGAAAGCGTATTTTCTGACATATTTGACCCTAAAAAGGGAATACGTTTTATGATTTTGTTCTAACCAGAGCCCTAAATAGGGGATAGTTACTGTTCATCATCATCATCCTCACCATAGAGAGGCTTCAATGGGCGTTCACTATGTCGAACGCGCTCATTGGTAGTCTTCTTAGCAGCGGCGGCGGCGGGCTGAGATGACTCCGCAGGAGCCTTCCCCTTTCCCTTCGCAACAGCATCAACCTTGGGCGCCATTGATAAAGCTTGAGTCGAAGAAGAAGAAGTCGAGTCTTGAGTTTCTTTTTCTTTCTCGAAGATGAATGCAAAAGTAAAGAAATAAATTAGGTTTTGGAAGACCTATTTATAGAAGAAAAGCAGAAGTTCAAACGGCGGATATTCTTTAAACAGAATCCCTAAAGATTTGCACTGATATTGAGGAAGATAACAAACTCATGCCAGCGTGTCAGGACTTATTCCCACTTTAAGTTCAAAGTAATTTCGAACTTTTAAAATTCATAAAGTTCGAAAACTTTGAAGGGGGTCTTGTAGGGTGTGAAAATTATGACACGCTGACATAAGACTCAGCTAAAATCATACGCTCAAGGCTATACGCTCAGTCAAAGCCATACGCTTAAGACCATACGCTCAGCCAAGGCCATACGCTCATCTAAAGGCCGTACGCTCAATGAATATTTTATTATTTCCTGAGATGACAGCACAGCATGTATTTAATGAAGGATGAATCTGACACTTCGTCTTTCGTGCAAAGACAGCTGTCCTATGAAGATTAGTCGTCGTATAGGTTTTCGAGAAAAGATTTTGTCTCTTACGAGGACAGCTCAGCAGCCATCATAAATGCACAGCCATCATTACTGTCATTTCTGACAGTCTGTCAGCCATCATATCTGTAGCACGACGCTCGAGAGATATTTGTCAGTATTTGAAGATATGGCGTATTTGAAAAGATTGAGGACAGCCACGTGTCTACTCCCTCATTGCCCAGCCAAGTGAGCGTATGGACTTCATACGACTCCTTGCCAGCCAAGTGAGCGTATGGACTTCATACGACTCCTTGCCAGCCAAGTGAGCGTATGGACTTCATACGACTCCTTGCCAGCCAAGTGTGCGTATGGACTTCATACGACTCCTTGCCAGCCAAGTGAGCGTATGGACCTCATACGACTCCTTGCCAACCAAGTGAGCGTATGGACTTCATACGACTCCTTGCCAGCCAAGTGAGCGTATGGACTTCATACGACTCCTTGTCAACCAAGTGAGCGTATGGACCCCATACGACTCCTTGCTAGCCAAGTGAGCGTATGGACCTCATACGACTCCTTGCCAACCAAGTGAGTGTATGGACCCTATACGACTCCTTATCAATAAAGTAAGCGTATCAGCCTCATATGGCTCTATGTTGTCCAAGTCAGTGCTTGCAAGACATGTGCCTTCAAAAGCTAGCATATGACTCTTCTTCAACAAAGACAGCGTATCACAGCTAAGGCATCCAGGATGACTTTCAACATACAGTCAACACACGTTCTCACGTGTCCTGTACTCAGTTACTCAGTTATTCAGAAGTTATGCAACGTGGCATTCATGCCACCAATCTCTCCTAGATATATTCCACTACTTTCAACCGCACTCCAACGTGTCTCCACCAGAATTTGCCACGCGTCCCTGCAGTTATGCACACGTCAAGTAACTGACTGAGCGTATGCTTCAGAACAGTTATCCAAAACTCTATAAAAGAGAGTTTCTTTATCTTCATCAGACACTACAATTAATTCAGAGAGAACAAAGAGATTGCCCAGTTGCTGTCCAAGTTCTTCAAAGTTCGAGTTTTCCTCATCGCATCGTCCAAGGGATAAAGTAATCGTCTTCTAGATTAGATTCCTACAGTTGTAATTTTCTCAGATACAAAATAAATAAAGTGAATTTATTTATGGAAAACAATTATACCTTCCGGGAGAGAGATTCAAAGGAAAAGCATTCCGACACGGCACCGACACGTAGAGATTCCAAAAGGACACGAACGAGCTCCGAATCCTCCCAAACTTGGCTAGCACCCTCTAATCATGGAGTAGAAGAGAAATAAAGAAGATTTGGTGGAAGAAGGGATTGATTTGGAGATAAAATCAATGGAGGTTCATCTCTAAATTAATTTGGAAAAGAACAAGAGAGAGAAAGTGGATGAAAATAAATAAATGAAGGAGTGACTCACTCCTTATCCCCCCCCATAGGTGGCTTCCCAAAAGGGTGAGGTGTCCCCTATTTGAATGTCCAAAATGCCCTCCACTAATCTATTTGATTTAAATTAGGAATGGGTTAAAGGTTGAGGTCAATTTAGTCTAGTTTTAAGTCTCTAATTAAACTAAACCTATCCATAAATAATTAGTCTAACTACTAACTAAAATTAATATCATATGGACTAAAATTAATATCATGTGGGCCATGCCTAACTAGTGTGTGGGTCCCACTAGAGTCAAACTACCCTCCGGGTCCCCGTTTCAAATCGGATTGAGTTGAAATTCGAACCCGACTCAAATAACCCCAAAAGAATATCATATATAATAAAATAAATTTCAACCCCAAAATAATATCAATATATAATAAAATAAATTTTAAAAATATTCAAAAATGTAAAATAACAAAAATACCCCTGTTTCTGAAAACTGGTGGTGACAAATCTATCCACCTTAAAAAATTTCGTCCTCGAAATTAAAATGTTCATACTCCTTCTAGGTCAAACCCCCACAATCAATGTCCCAGAACTTAAACAAATCATATAATTTAAAAGGAAGACATACAGGATCATGGCATACGGTGGTAGTGAAGTCTCATCTAGGTATACTAGTCATGCTAACCAAAATGGTCATAGGATATCAAAACACACAAGCAATCTAGGGTGTTAAACTAGAAAAGATACAGAAATAATAATCATCAAAACTGTAAGGCAGTCTACCATCCTATATGAAACTGGTACTTATCAAAAATAAATAAAGATGACTACCAATTATCTATAAAGGGGTACTATTCAAAGAAAATCACAATCAAAAGTTAAAGAATGAAAGTCAATTGCATTGAAATCCAATCACAATATATATATATATAGAGTATTAGAGAAGGAAAAGCTAACATTATGTAAGGTTATGTGGTTCGTGTGTGTATGGGTGTATGTGGACATGTTTATATGGTTAGATAGTAGGCATGTGTGTATGTGAAATATACATGAAGAGTATAGGAGGATTTGGATTTCGAAACAATAGCTATCCAGTTACACTACTCATGGCATATTGGTTAAACAATCTACAACACACAACCTATTTACTCATAACATGCATGGCTAACCACATACATATATATATAAAGAGGTAGAGATTTAGTTATGTATCTATATACATTTTAACATGTATGCATAAACTTTATATATATCTATATAGATATATAAACATAACATAGAGAGAAAGGGTTAGGTTTACATGGCAGTATATACTAAGTTAGGGTGTGTGTGTCCTTGTACAGGGTTATAGCTTAGTATTGAAAGGTTAAATCCAGTTTTAGTTCAGCATTTACATACAAAATCAGAAAATAATCTAACATTTAAACCAGTGTAATATTAACGTAATGCAGTTTCAGATTTTAGGGTTTGAAACATCACAACTAACTCAATGCTCCTAACACATCCTAACATGATAGAGATGAAATCCTAATATACTATCCATACATTTAGCTATGCATACAGTTCAATATTACATATTAAATCTAAAATTGAACTAAACAATTTGAAATCAATGTAAAAATGTTAACATGTATTCAGTTTTAGGATTTGGAGAAATTCGAACATCAACCAACCCAATGTTTATCACAACCTAACATGTAAGAATATGAAACCTAGATTTATATCCCTACATACCACAATGTATATAGCTCAAAATATTACATTTAAAACAATAAATTGAACTAACATTTAAAATCCAGTATTAAGGGTTAATATGCACACAGTCTTAGATTTGACAATTTCAAACATAAAACTCAACCAATTTTTTTGAATTGAAACCCTATGTATAACATACATGTGCAGTGATGTAAACATAACTAATAACATAAAATTTATATTTAATTTATGAATTTAAACTGGAAAAAGCAGAGAACCAGTCTATGATACTGTAGTGTATCAGAAATATTAGAGTTTTGAGAATTTAAACGTCAACAACATATTAATATGTATTTAGATATATGGAAAATCAAAGTGTAACATGCATACGTATAAGACAAGGGTCTGTGTCCACTATATATTCTAATATCCCAATATAAAAATCAATTTCTACATCAAGACCAACATTTAGATTTCTACCAAGGTTGCAAAGTAGGTGATTGATGTAATCAAGACAGTTTTATTATTATTATTATTATTATTATTATTATTATTATTATTATTTAATACAATAATAACAGCAAGAAAAAAATAACGATAAAATCTGTTCTGCTTATCTGTTTAAGGAAGGAACCATTTTGAAACCCAGAGCTAAAATATCAATCCAACATAAGGTCTAAAAAAATCATCGATTCATTGTATTATGAAAAACTCATAGCAAGAAGTTACACAAGGTTTATAAAAATAGCTAAAGCTACTCCTAAGTTAAATAATGATAAGCAAAACAAAACAAAACAAATAATAATTCTTTTTTTTTGAAGGACTGCAACAAAAGTAGAGAAAACATGTTCGAAAACATTTAAGGTACAATCTGATAATCATATGCGTCTATCCAAAATCATGGTACTCTAAATCTTCGTCATACTAGTAAGCAAGGCTACGATAATCACAGAGTCCTCAACTTAGGCACATACCTCTAAAATCATGGTATTTAACATTTTTGCGATGCCGCTAGCTTGGCTGCAAAAATATTAAATTCCTACACCCGAGAAATATATCCAAGTCAGACTATATGTCCTCACCATGCTGGCTAATGTGACTGTAGAAGACTAGATTCCATAACTTAAATGACCTAGCCCATATAATTTTATCTTGACAAAAATTAAATTAAATCAACAATGGATACCCAAAAATCAAATTTATCAACGAACATCAAGATTCATAAATGAACAAAAATCCATCAAATCATATAAATACAAACTCGGATGCAACAGCTAACATCAAGATTCAAAATTCAACAATCATCCATCAAAATCAATAAATACAAACTCAAATTTAACAATAGAAGTAAAGATAAATCAAATCAAGGGAAGAAGAGTTTTCAAATCGAAGTTAAAATAAGATTCTCAAGGGTCGTCCCAGGAATCTCCCAAGGGATCCTAACTGTGATTGAGTACCTTCAAAAAAAATATCCTAATCCTACTGCAGGCTGTAGTGGTACTCTAGTTCGAATACCACTACAAAAACTCGACCTGCATGGGCATCCACTAAAAACTTGTCACGACCCGTACCCTAGAGTAAGGACACGAGAAGTGGGTACGTCCAGCCTACGCCGCAGTGTCGACGGTAGAACGCTATCCTAGGTCAAACATCTAACAATATAAAGGTACATGTACAGTATATACACTCCGAATGGAGGTGACATAGCAATACAGTTTCAATCACATCTAAGGTAGAGCATGATAAGGATAGATAAAACATGAAATCCAAAAGAGATACAGCAGAGAGAAGTCTAAGTGTCTAAGATACACAAACCCAGAAATACATCTCAAATCTTAAATACAGTAATCCATAAGTAAATACAACTCAAGACAACTGAAAATAAGTTATAAGAAAACCCTAGCTATCTATGCAACCTCTACTGTGTCTCCTCTAGGCTAGCAGGCAACCTCCAAGCTATCTGTAAAATTTATCAACAGGTCCAGTCAGGACAGGAGCAAGTACAGTACATCTCAACAAATCATAACAGGCTAGGAAATATAAACATGCTAGAGAGTAAGATACAGGAAACTGAAGAACAACATGATGTAAAAGAGAGAGACTGTAAGTAAACAGCTACAATATATAGAGAACTATCAGTGACTAGTGATTCAGAGCACAAGATGGTTATGTAAACGGCACGATGTTGTACACGAGTAATCTACAGAGGTTGTACACGAGTAATCTACTAGATTGATTACATAACCACTTCTACTCCCCCGCCCCAATTAATACACAAGGATCTAGCCAAGATATGTTATTGCACACGAAGTATAGTCGTACACGAAAATCATGTGAGCACATGAGTATACACAATTTCACATGATACGTCGTACACGAAGATCATGTGAGCACATGAGTATACACGATTTCACACGATACGCCGTACACGAAGATCATGTGAGCACATGAGTATACACGAAAAGCACGAACACAAGGAGTACACGATGCTCATGATAAAGTATACGAACACGAAATACCCGATGTATTCGCTAAGGGAATAACATCGTACGACAAGATCCATATAGTACTAATCCGTGTTTCCAACGTGTCAGCATCATGTAAAGTAATCTAAAGCAGAAAATATACTCCTAAGAAGGATATGAAATGATCAGAGAATATACTCGCCTGATACCCTGAACAGCTGATATGAAAAGATGGCCAACTGGAGTCACAGAGTCCTAGTTATAGCAACATAGGTTATAAAGAGTTCAATTTATATGGTAATTGAAATTATAATACAATCTACATGATTCTAAGTCAATACAGGTCAAAGTCAACTTTGGTCAACTATAAAGTCAAACTAGGTCAACTCTAGTCAACTGTGGTCAAACTAGCTAGGGTTGGGTCAACAATGGTCAACTAGTCTAGTTAGTCAATTCTAGGTCTAAACAAACTAAGTATATACAAATCAAGTATCCAAGATAGCTACTAACTCATAGCCTAAGTCACTTACTAAACCAAGCACAAAACTAAACCATAAGCTAACAAGGCACACAAACTTAGTTATATAATGTATATATATTATTCACATTCACATATTCATATACATAGATATATATAGGAAAGCTATATTTATAGGCACATACATATATATATATAGAGAGAGAAAGAGAGGTAAAAGTGTAAGTGAGTATGTGTGTGTTTGGCATGTGTGAAAGGATATGTGTTAATGTTCTAAAATTTAGTGATATGTAGGTGTATGTGACATGGGATACATGATGTCAAAGGGTGTACGAATGAATGTGTGTAAAAGGTTATAGGTTAACTCAGTTTATAGAAATGCATACATACATACATACATACTTACATTGTATATATGCATACATATATATCATGTATATTACATTACATGATACATACATGTATACTTGTATCATATTATACTTACATTCATGCATATTAGATACTTGTATTTATATTAACATATTACAAACATTCATTTCATTCATGCATCTATGCATTACCTACATGTTTTATACATAAGCATACATTGTATATTCTTATCATTTTATACATTAACATAGAGACATACAAACATGCACACATCATATGTTTCATACCTTGTATTACCTTACATATCATGTTATATATTATCATTCATTCCTTTCATATATTACATTATCTTTAAGTTGAATACATCATATGTGGATACAATACATAATCTTGCATGCTTTCATTCAACCATATATATACATTAATGTAAAAAAGAATATATATCATATATATATTATTTCATTCATCTAACATATCATGCATTACATACTCTATGTTCATTTAATATCCATATTACATAGGCTCATAGGTTACACAAAATGCATATATCGTATAGTCACTCTTCTACTTAAAATCAATACTGTACCAATTGGGCCTTTACTAAATTCTAGGATTAAAGTATGTTGTAGTTCTTCGTGTTAGCTTTCTGAAACTTTAAACGGATCGCATTTTCATGTCCGAAAGCTCCCGAAATCGCGAAAATACCGAAACGTGTTCGTCTTTCGTACAGCTGACACTCAAACAATTCTACAGAAAGTTCTATAACGAATTTGTCTTATTAAAATATATATTTGGAAATCTAACTTCGATACGCTTCTTTTAAAAAAATGGGAGGTTAATTGGAGTTATGAGCTAAAAGTTATGGCATTTTTAAGTTGCTCTAGCTACTAAAAACGTGGATAAAAATTATGACGAATTTGGGTTGTTTGGACAAAAAATACATGTAGGCCAAAATACTTGGATACCAACATAGCTATCTAAATAAAACTTATTCTAACCATCCTAAATAAGATCAATCCACTCTCTAACCATCTAACCACACACACAAATAAATATATATATGCACAAACCACACACACACACACACACACACACACACATATATATATATAGAGAGAGAGAGACCAATCTAAATATAAAATAAATATGATACAATATGATACTATAAAGAGCACATTAGGAACAACTCTCTAAAAATATAAATCTGAGATTAAAACACTAATTAATCATTCCTACAATATATATATATATATATATATATATATATATATATATATATATATATATGCATACAAATGTCCAAAATAGGGGTTTTTCACACTAGGACACAATCACAACACAAAGGACACTCCTATGACCTCCAAATGGACACGAAATGGACACAAATGGAGATACAACCATGGGGGTCATTCCTATGGGTTCAAAATATTCCTATATGCATGTAGGGGTGGTTTAGAGGAGAGATTATACCTTCCGGGAGAGAGATTCAAAGGAAAAGCCTTCTGACACGGCACCGACACGTAGAGATTCCAAAAGGACACGAACGAGCTCCGAATCCTTCCAAACTTGGCTAGCACCCTCTAACTATGGAGTAGAAGAGAAATAAAGAAGATTTGGTGGAAGAAGGGGTTGATTTGGAGATGAAATCAATAGAGGTTCATCTCTAAATTAATTTGGGAAAGAACAAGAGAGAGAAAGTGAATGAAAACAAATGAATGAAGGAGTGACTCACTCCTTATCCCCCCCATAGGTGGCTGCCCAAAAGGGTGAGGTGTCCCCTATTTGAATGTCCAAAATGCCCTCCACTAATCTATTTGATTTAAATTAGGAATGGGTTAAAGGTTGAGGTCAATTTAGTCTAGTTTTAAGTCTCTAATTAAACTAAACATATCCATAAATAATTAGTCTAACTACTAACTAAAATTAATATCATGTGGACTAAAATTAATATCATGTGGGCCATGCCTAACTAGTGTGTGGGTCCCACTAGAGTCAAACTACCCCCCTCCCCCCCCCCCCCCGGGTCCCCGTTTCAAGTCGGATTGAGTTAAAATTCGAACCCGACTTAAATAACCCCAAAATAATATCATAAATAATAAAATAAATTTTAAAAATATTCAAAAATGTAAAATGACAAAAATAGCCCTGTTTTTGAAAACTGGGGGTGACAGAGAGTCCACACTCGAGACGAGGGTTGACCAATTACACCAGAGAGTCCACACACAGGGCGAGGGTGTCTTGCCGTGAGCTAACCAGAGAGTCCACACTCGGGACGAGAGTTAGTGCTTAGTTCAAACCCGTGCGTCCACACTCGGGATAAGGGTTTGGTTCTTCCTTTGATCTCGTGTATTCGTTCATCCGGCAGTTCATTTATGCGTAGTTGTTCTAGTATTTGTGTGTTCATATTCGTATTCGTGTTCGTAGTCATTTTTCTTGTACTTATTCTTTCTTTTTTATTTCCTGCGCATGATAAAACTGTTAGATAGGCATGTATATTATGTATCTTGCTATGTCCTCTGAGGACCTGATGATCTCTTCAAGTTTGCCAAGTTTGAGTCAGGAGCAGACGAGAGGGTTTGAGTTAGCTTCAGATCGCGATGCGTTGCAGTTGAGGTTACTTGGTTAGCAGGTTGTACTCAGTTGGTTCATTTCATGTATTTCTCTTTTTTTTTCCGTCTATTGGTAGTGGATTTGTGTCCACCGGACATGACATTGATTCTTGGATACATTCATTTATATTCATTATTGCTTAGTTTCATGGATATTCATTGATCTTGATTGTGTCTTATTTTCTGTGGATGAGATATAGATTTCCCCGTGATTATAGATTCAGTGACTTGCGAGTATAGACAGCGTTCTATCACCGACACTGCGGCGTAGGCTGGGCTTGGACACGTCTTGTATCCAGAAAATGGGTGCGGATCATGACATAAGGTGAAGTCGGCTCAGTTAAAGCCCAAGTCCAAAGAACCTGGGACTTGTTTTAACTGTGGCAAGAAAGCCTACTGGAAAAGGGACTGCAAAGAAAAACCAAAATAAAAGGAGCAAGGTGAGGCTAACTTTGTTGTTATGATTGCGCAGGTTGACTCAGCTGGGATTGACACGGACTGGTGGATAGACACTGCAGTCTCGTGTCATGTTTGCTAAAAGAAGGAGTGGTTCACCACGTACCAACCTGTTTCTGAGAAGGTTATGGTGGCGAACAAGACACAAGCTGAAGTACTCAGGATCGGGATGGTGGTATTGTAACTGACTTCGGGAAAGTCGATGACGCTTCAGAATGTAAAGCACGTACCTGCTATAGTCAAGAATCTGGTCTCTGGAAGCCTGTTCTGCAACGCAGGCTTGAGGATGGACATTAACGCTGGTTAAGTCGTTATGTCCTATAAAAGAACATACTTCGAAAAGGCCTTTTGCAGTGAAGGGATATTTAAACTTTAACTTGCAACTCCTATGGAGATTGTGAATGCAATCTCTTCTTCTGGTTATTCTCTTGAGTTGTGACATAATAGACTAGGACATGTTCATCGTAAAAGAATAAACAAATGTCTAGTCTAGGGTTTATCTCCAAATGTGGGGGTAAGGAGTTGGAAAAGTGTGAGTTCTATCCGCAGACAAAGATCACAAGAAAACCGTTCAAGCGGGTAAACCGAAGTACAAATCTTCTGAAGTTGGTGCACTTAGATATCTGTGACTTCAACAGCTCTCCACAAAGGCCGGGATGAAGTATTTCATTACTTTCATCGACGACTTCTCAAAGTAGGCGTTCGTTTATCTGCTCAAGTCAAAAGATGAAGCATTTGAGAAGTTTAAGGACTTCAAGGCTGAAGCCAAGCGTCAAACCGGACAACAACTCAAGAGACTCAGAAGTGATCGAGGTGGCGAGAATAGGTCTCATGAATTCGCATTGATCTGCAGAGAATATGGAATTATCAACGAGACAACTGCTTCGTACTCCCCTCAATCAAATGGTGTTGCAGAAAGGAAGAACAAAACATTAACAGAGATGATGAACTCAATGTTGTTGACTGCTGGTCTTCCAAATTACTTCTGGGGTGAAGCAGTGCTTACGGCTACGTTCATATTGAACAGAGTGCCGCATGCAACTTCGGAAGTCACTCCTCATAAACTCTGGTTCAAGGTCAGACCCAACTTTAATGCCATTCGAGTGTGCGGGTATCTGGCGTATATAAAGTTTTCGGATTTGAAGATTCAGAAGCTGGGAAGAAGGACTACGAAGATTATATTCCTGGGTTATGCTGATAAGAGTGATGCTCGGAGGTTCCTTGATATTGAGTCAAATCATATCATTGAATCTCTCAATGCAGAATTCTTTGAAGATAAATTTACAAGGCACAAGAATATTGTTCTCGTGGACATTCCAGAGAACAATATGAGTGCGCAGGAGGCTCAAGTTCCTTACGAAGAGGTAGTCCAATAAGATGTTGTTGCTGCAAAAACAATTATTGAACCAGAACTCGCAAAACCTGTATCTAAGCGAGAAAGGAGACAGAAGAACTTCGAAAAGGATTTTGTCACATATCATGTGGAAGCAGATCCGCTTACCTATGATGAGGCAATGAAGACCAAAGATGCTATCTTCTGGAAGGAGGCTATTAATGATAAGTACGACTCAGTAACCTCCAATAACACGTGGGTGTTGGTCGATCTGCCTGAAGGAGAAAAAGCAATCGGATGTAAATGGATCTTCAAAAAGAAGATGAAGGCCGATGGAATCGTTGACAAATTTAAAGGAAGATTAGTTGCCAAGGAATTTTCTCAGAAACAGGGGATCGATTATTTTGACACATATGCTCCAGTTGCGTGGATGACGACCATCAGGATGTTGATTCCTCTAAGTGCAATTCACAAGCTGGTAATTCATCAGATGGATGTTAAGACCGCTTTCCTGAATGGTGAATTGACCGAAGAGATCTACATGCAACAGCCAGAAGGATTCATCGTCAGGGCCTCAAAGATAAAGTCTGCAAGTTGGTGAAATCTATGTATGGTTTGAAGCAAGCTCCTAAGATGTGACATGAGAAGTTTGATAAAGTCATACGATCAAACGGCTACAGTGTCAGCAAGACGTACAAGTGTGTGTACACAAAGTTCGCTGACGGAAGAGGAGGTGGCGTTTGTCTGTACGTGGACGACATGCTGATCTTGGGTACAGATCTAGCAAGTGTCACTAAGACAAAGAATTTTCTCTCATCTAAGTTCAGCATGATGGACTTAGGGAAAGCTGATGTTATCCTGGGGATAAAGATCATCCGGACAAAAACTGGAGTGGCATTGTCACAATCTCATTACATTGAGAAGATGCTCACACTCTATGGATATCAGGATCTTTTAGGGATCGATACGCCATATAGGTGTAAAAAGAAGTTGAAGCCAAATCCAAAGAAAACCGTTAGACAGCTGGAGTACTTGTGAGCCCCTGGCCCAAATTTTCCCTTTTATATTATAAAAATTCTATTGAATTACTAATTAGTACATATGAATCATTAAATAAGTAGGTATACAAGTAAGGTACATACATTAGGATTTCTTTTATAATAATAATAGATGGAGGAGGGGTTGTGTTGTAAATGTTATTTTATTAAGGGGCAGATGTATTAAAACATCCAACCTTAATATATTTTAATAAAACAGCCACTAATAGATTTTTGGACACAGCCAAAAACCTAAAACTCACAGGGGCCTAAAAGCAATTGTGCCTATTCAAACACCTAGTAGCCGTGTGCTACTCGAATTCAAATTCAACCCAGGGATAGAGGATACGATCAGATCTTGGAGAATCAATTTCAAACCAGAGTTAATCCTACCAAAACACGAATATATATATATGCATCAAGGGTCGATCAGCCCTTCTACGAACCCTAATTTTTCCCTACCACAAGTTATTCCCTGCAACCTGCCGCCCTACTCTACATCAAGGTCACTTGGAAGCAGTCGAGCCACCAACATGTATTCTTCTCCCCAATAATTGATCTAGGAGGATTATGTAGCTCACCATTACATCAATGTAGGCAAGGTATTTGTAGAAATCTGTTAAAAGGAATTGGTCGAGTAGATGGAAGGGGGGATTGATCATAAATATAGGACCTCCTAGTGTCCCCTGTCTATGAGGGGGGGTCGGTGAGTATATCCAGTGTCTTCATATGACAGTAGACATAAACCTTAGAAGAGCATAAGGGGCTTAAACATCGAGAACAGGTTTCACATATAGGGTATAAGACTGTCCTTGGTATACTACACAGGATAAGGGGATACACATGAGTATCACATGCCTACAACTAGACATCAGATACGGATGGGTACTCGAGTAGGTGAACCTGAGATTAAGGGAAGTTGGTTCCTAGGATGTACCAGGGGATAATGTATAGGAACCCATATCAGAGCTATGAGAGGTATCGCTTAATATCAGTCAGGTGGATACTAAGTAGTAGTTCTCCTAGTATATCAAATAGGGCATATCGAGTCCTCTGCAACCCTATATTTGGCATGGATATGAGTGCCTGTGTATGTATCCTACCATGCAAGACTGTACAACAGGGTATTAAGGGTCGGGCATGTCAGAGGCAGACATGTGTGTCGAGTTCTCAAAGGAAACATGGACCACAGACAATGAACAGAGAGAAGGAATTTACAATTATACTTGGTTGCACTTCTTATATATTGTATCAATAATTGGTAACCGATTGGATACTTGATGACAATTTCATTTCAGTCAAATACATGGGTATCAGTCAGTGTCAATCATCAAGGAATCAAACAAATCATGAAGTATCTGCCTAATGTTGTTTGATGCCAGGTGCACATTTGAGTGCCAAGTCAAGTGCCATAACTGGTACTATGTATTTTGCACTAAAGTGTCAGCTCACTGTGTACATCAAGTTACATCTAAGGGAACTGATATTACAGGAGTTCCTAGGTGCCAAGGAGTAGATAAAGGAATGTAGGGTGCAACAGAGAACAACCAAGATAGGAGACCTTGGGTGACCTGACCTATTACCACTAGTATATACTGACTTGCTCATGAGGTTCGACTACACATATGATATGGGTTAAATACAAGTCAACTCCTATAAGTGGTGATGACACAAGTAGGTTAATGTGTGGCTTCACTGCAAAATTCAATATAAAATAGGGATAAGAGGGAGTATCAGAACAGGGGTAGACTGTATCTTAATTACTAGTCATGTTTCTCATTTGCTCCAACTTCTGCACATATCGCGTGCCTGGTCATATATAGCCATGATATGCAGTTTTTTTTAGCTTCAAGGGTATTCTGTAATCACATGATACCTCACCAGCAAATCTGTATTTCAGTTGATCTATATTCTGATAACATCCTATTCAATGTCGCCAACATGGGTAATACTTGATACAAGTAATGCAAATGATCACTCCTAGGTATCTCGTAGCCTCCAATGCTGATTTTAAGCCTTATCAGTCTCTGTACTGTAGGTTTAATTCTATTTTGTTGTTCAGATTGTTAAAGATGAACTTGTCGATGCCCACACCCTGAAGGCAGTAACATGAGTTAGAGTTAACATGGCTGATAACCTATTGGTTCTTCAAACACTCAAGTACTACAATGTGGCTTCTCCTAAGTGACTGGATACCATCATCATATCAGTCATGGGTGCATTGAGTTACTTGTATCCCAACATGCTTGGGGTACCTGCTGGGTTGATCATGGAGTACAACTCCAAAAACAGGATGAGAGCTTCCCTGTGCCCATGTTCAGGCCTTAGAGGTGTAGGATAATAGGACTGTTAGGACAGATGGGTGTGTACCTTGCATTGAGATACTCTGCCTACTACAGAGCAATAACAGTGAAATTGTCACGCCCCAGAACCAGAATACTGGAGAGCGGGGGCAGACATAGCCAGCTACGTATAATGAAATGGAAATCTATCTCACCATACGGTCACGGCTGTCTAGAAATATGAGGGTTTATCTACAAGCCATCAGTCTCTTAAGGTCATAAATTATCCTATTGTCTCAATCTCAACCAACTAGTAATAGTTACAAGATATCAGACCACCAAATATACAATTGTAAGGCATCCCAAACATTACATATCCAGATGATCATGAAGCTAGTCGTACAAAATGTAAGGACTAGCAAGAGTTAAGTTATACATGATCAACCTCGAGTTGCCAATCATGTTACAGCCCGTAGGCAGACAGTAAGATAAAGTATACACGAGCTAACACTTGCTTGGCGGCTAAACGCCTCAAAAGAATATTGTACAATAGAGTGGGAGAGCCAAAAATAACCCACTCGTTGCCCTGGTTATGCCTGACGGTCACCATCGGGCTGGAAGGCAGGTAAATCCTTTGCTGCTGCTCCGGTATCTGGCCATACAAAACTAGCTGGGTCAGACCCCAGAAAGAGCAAGTGCCACAAAGGAGGCTTCACTTAGGAACTAAAACCAACAATTAGCACAAGAATATAATTACTTAATAAGAGACAGTAATTTAAGAAAAGCATGACAGGTAAATATAAAAGACAATCTTGTACAGAATCAATAAAAGACAGAATATATGGAAAAGCATGACAGGATGATATACGATGAGGTAACCATGGGACTATTCAGATAACCAGGTTACAACCCGTAAACCAAACAAGGACCGGGGTTGTAACCCTTCGTCTGAACGGAACTTGGCTTCTCCCACCATTTATCGGCAAGGTAAATATAAGAAATTGCGACATGTAACAATCTTGCACAGGATCAAGACAAGACTAGACAGATTGATCCCCATCTAACATTCACGGCCAAGCAATAAGTACGGCTTACTACTTTAACTAACTAGGGTTATCATAGGCCTAGTTACTAGCAAAATGCAATGAGAATTCCAAGTCCGGTTACCTGTTTGTTACTACCTGAGTGATCCCAGCAAGAAAAGGAAAAGATAGCAGGATATAGCAGACACACTGTAGTAAGATACATGTGTCCTAAGGTACCACACTCGACGGCGGGCTGGAAGTGCGCTCATCTCGACGGATAGCAACAAATCCCATGTATATATATATATATATATAAGGCCGGGACCAAAGGGGCAACAGGTAACTGGGAAATTCTTCATGAACTATTTGATCAATCTAGTCATTAACCTAGCCAGTTTCAGTATGAATCCCTGACCGTGGTACTCAGGGATCATGTCCTAGACATGATGCAAGACACAACCGGACTCGTAGTTTATACAGGCACAATCAATACAAACAACCACGGTGTCAGGATTAATTATACAGGTCATGTCATGTCAGGTAGCCGTCGCAACAGCTATTCGAGATAATCATGTCAGGTTTATCATATCAAGTGTGCTGGTCAGGAGTGCGCCACGACGGGCTACTATCAGGTCATGTCAGGTTATCATGTCAGGAGTGCACCACTACGGGTCACTATCACGTCATGCTCAATTATCAATTCCAAACATATCAAATGAATTCATGATTTTCAAGTTCAGGACAAAAGGCGTAAGGATATAAAATGGGCGTAAAAATATACAATAAGGAGTTACAAAACATGGGTAATTAATGATAAATAATAATACATAGGGTTATTAGAAAGTCATGCGGCTCAGGCCTATGCGGCCAGGGGAGGATAAAGACACATGTGGTTCAATTAGGTGAGCGCATGCGGCCAGGGTCACTGGAACCTATGCGGCCAAGACAAGAGGGGCGCATGCGGCTCAGGGGGACGAGTGCGCATGCGGCCCAATTAGGCGAGTCTCATGCAGCTAGCGGAAGAGAAGTCCATGCGGCTGGGTCTGGGCCAGGCGCATGCGGCTTAGTAGAAGCCCATGCGGCTCCGGAAATAACAGATGCATATGCGGCTGGGATTAATCAGGGTCATGCGGCCCGGACTAAGAAGTCCATGCGGCTGGGTCTGGGGGTTCTCATGCGGCTCGAGGATCAGGGCCTATGCGGCTCGGGGATCCAGACAGTCATGCGGCTGAGAGGACTCGAGTCCTCATGCGGCCAGCGAGTAACTGGTCTATGCGGCTCGCCGGGAAAAAGTTTATGCGGCTGAGAGAGCACTTGCCGCATGAAATGTTCATGCGGTCAAGTCAGCCCCTGCGGCCAGGACTGTCGTATGAAGGCTCATGCGGCTTGGAAACACTTGCCGCATGAAGTATTCATGCGGTCAAGTCTAGCACTGTTCTTCTTCTCCAAGCTTCTGAGAAGAAGAACGCCAAGAGTCCATGCTCCAAGCTTCATGAAACTTTCATCCGGAGTCCAAATCCGAACTTCCATAGGTCAAAATGGGGTAGGACCAAATTCTCTACAACATGGAACCATCAAAACTCAGAAATAACAGGATTAAGTAGATCAAAACCCAAGAAATCCGAAAATAAAGTAAACTTAGATCTAGAAGAATCTAGCCATGGAAAGTGAAAATGCCAAGTACTAAAGTAAGTTAAAATGCTGTAAGGAAGAGAATGAAGCAATAAAATTTGAGTTCCTCCATGAAGCAAGTTGCACTTGCCTTGACCTCTCTCTCCCTCTCTCTGGTAGGTGAAGAATTAATGGTAGAGAAGAAGAAGATATTAATGAAGAGAGAAGGAGAAAGGGTTAAATAATGGGGATAGTGGTAGGTGGGAGTGGTTTGGTTCACATAAAACCCAACCAAGCCAAACCCACTAAACCGAACCAACCAAGCCAATGCAATGCCATGATGAACCATGAAATACTCAATAAACCAAGCTCCATTAATCAGAATTAATCCATGAACGATAAATGACAATTAAACCACAATGCTAAATATGAAATAAACCATAACTAACTAATCAAAGAAAATGAGAAATACGGGTCAGAAATACGAACACGTATAAAATACGTATTACGAATTTCGGGGCACTACAGAAATACGCCCAATGCAGAGGCTCTGAGACATACCCAATAAACATGAACTCAGTCCAGTTTCGAGTTCACCTTGACACCATTATGGACATAGGGAAAGTGGAACAAGGATCCATTCCTGTTCGACACAGGAAACGGAGGGGAGTTAACAAATTAGGGACTCTTGATTTTCCTTTTAAGGTCAATACATGGGAGTACTTGCATGTGGAGTGAGTATTCAGTAGGTTGTGGTACACCCAGGGCAGAGACTGTGCCATGTTGAGTTGGTGCCCTGTCCATACTCACTGCTCAGTCCCCTAGACTGGAAGAAAAGTTAGTATAGAAACTTAAGTAGTCATGGCATTCAATGATCAGTCCTCTCATTAAATTAAAGTATTATACTCTGTCCCTATATCCTGCAGCAAGAAGGTATCAGGCAATATATGTCTATTTTTGGCCCAATTCACTACTTTTAGCTATTGTCATCCCCTCTTAGTTATATGTCCTGAAATCACATGACCACCTAGATATACAAGCTAGTCAAATTATGACTAGTATCCAGTATAGTAGTATTCAGCCTGGGGACCATGGTACCAGCTTAAATAGCTACATGAGTAGCAGGTAAGGGCAGGGTGGACAAACAAAACAGATAAAAAGCAAGAGTAAAAGAGTATAATAGAAAATAGTTATTTTAGTTGTACCATGTATTGATTCAAACTTGATTCATAATATAGGTTCAGTGGACTTTGACTCGACACCTAACTCTTGTTCCCAGCTCAGGACGACAGGCAAGTACACTTTCTGTTCTACTTCCAATTCTGATGGTTTGTACAGTATAAATTCATATGTTCTTTTGTTTGATGACACGATGGACACACGAGTGGGAGACATGAACCTAAATTATTATACTCTTGTTTACCTCCTTTTCGTGACTTATTAGGGTTCATGAGTACTGGTCGGGAGGGGGAAATATCCTAGTAGACGTGTGAACTTTCCATTCTATCCCCCGTGTCTTTCGTGGAGAATAGCAGCTGCACACGACACGTGCAGGGTGCCGGATTACCACATAGCCGTTCACATGTCGAAACAGATATTTCAATTCACTTAGATAGCTTGTCTTTTATTATTTTTTACCACTTGACATGTCACTATACTTTCACATTCTTTTCCAGTTGACATATTATTCTGCGACTCTTATCTTATTCTAGATACACCATGTCATCACATTACTGTTCAGTTTCTTTTACATATGTTATTTTCATGTACTGTCGATTCTATTATGTTGCGGATTGTTTTTCAGCTTGTGTGCTTGTTCCATTCCTGACTGGATAACCAATATTTTAGGTGAGGAGTTAGAGAACTTTTGTACTACATATTATGAGCACACTGCAGATCCCGACTTTGGTGCACAGGATGAGTTGGAGGCTGCTTATGCAGACTTGCCTACTACAGATGGCTTCTAGTAGCCTTATTTCTTTATTTTCATAGTTTGTTCAGCTGAGACTTTTAGTTGTATTTTCTATTTGAAACTCATGAGTTGATGTTTAGTACATTACCTTTCTTGGAGATTGTGACATTTGATATATTTTGATATTGGAGGTTCTTCAGATTATTCATTATCTATCTCTCCAAGTTATTTACAGAATTCTTATAAATTGACCTCTCTGTGATTTGTTTACTTTGTGAAAATGAATATAAACTGCGTGGTTGTATTTGTGAACTGTGGAGATGACTAGACAGCGTTCTACCGCCGATACCGTGGCGTAGGCTGGACGTACCCACGGCTCATGCCCAAATACTGGGTGCGGATCATGACACGTTTTTATGGTGGCCCATGCAGGTCAGATTTCGCAAAACACAGCGAAACTTGTGGTAGTACTCAACTTAGGTGTACTACTGCAGGCCTGCAAGTAGGAGTAGACTTTAAGGACCATCTCCACATGTTTATTATCGTTATTAAATTCTACACTTGATCTCAACTATTCCTTTGATCTGCATCATGTTTGAATCTTCATACCGACTAACAATTTTACTTTTGTGGCAGTCAGATGGATTCTCAAGGCAGAAACCCCGCTCACCCGAACACCCCAGCAAACGTTGGTGGGTCCACCACGAATGGAACCCCACCGACTCACGGAGGGCGCTTCACCTACCTAGGCGAGACTCCCCAGCCGCAGGCTACGAGATTTCGCCGTGATGGCATTCCGCCACCTCCTCAGTTCACTTCGCCGATTCCACCACCAGCACCTTTCCACCAGCCTGTACCTTTCCACCAGCCAGCACCCCTTCAGCATCAAGCACCAGTTCTGCCTCCAGCACCTGCGCTGGACAACGCCACGCTTCTTGGGGTCTTTCAGCAGCTTATGACTTCCCAGACACGGCAGGCGGACGTCTTTCGTGATACACTGAGGGAGGCTCTGCAGACTAGGAAGGCTCCCCCGCAGCGTCCCGGGACCTCCAAATATTTTACAGACCTCAGGCCCTGGGAGTTCAAGGGTACGGAGGGAATTCTCTACGCCGACGACTGGTTGGAGAATGTGGGCCGCAATCTCCGGAAGGCCCGAATCCCCGAAGACCAGAAGGTTGATAATGCTAGCATGCAGATCTACGACATCGCCTGCACGTGGTACAGGGATGAGCCCCGATTCACTGCGCCCGACGTGACTTGGGAGGAATTCAAAGAGCTATTCAAGACAAAGTTTTATCCTGAAGCAGCCTGCGACGAATTGGAGAACGAGTTCGAGAGCCTCGAACAGGGCAACCTCACCATCGACGAGTATTCAGCCGAGTTTTCCCACCTCAGCCGATTTGCAGATGCCTTGACTCCAGAAGCCAAGGCGAAGAAGTTCAGGAAGGGACAATCGCACGACATTCGTATTGCCATCGCCACCAGCCAGGCCACTACCTACGAAAGAATTCTGAAGGTTGTACAAGCAGTAGAAAAGGAGATGAAGCGTAAGCAGAAGAGGGACCGAGACACCTACGGAGGAGGCAACAGCCAGTCCGAATCGGCAAAATGGTCCAACGCTCCGGGGAAGACCGCAGCACAGCAGCAGCAGCCACAGCCCCGTTACCAGCAGCAGCAGTACCAGCCACCAGCCAGAGCTCCTACTGTCCAGCAGACGCAGCAGAGACAGCCAATAGGTCCTTGCTCTCACTGCAAGAAGCCAGGGCATGCATGGGAGGTATGCAGGAAGCGACTCGGAGTATGTCTATTCTGTGGTTCGAGTGCACATCAGGTGCGAGACTGCACTCTAGTACCACCCCGTTCAGCACAGGGGGCAGCCCTTACCCCAGGAGCACCGACGAGGCCAGCGATACCCCAGCAGCAGAGAGGACCCCTGCCCACACAGCAGCAGCGTTTCGTCCAGCACCAGCAGCAGGACAGAGCATACACCATGGCGGTCGAGGAGACACTGACATCTCCTGATGTGATAGCAGATTCTGTCCTCCTTGAGTCTTTTTTAGCTATTGCCTTATTTGATTCTGGAGCCAGTCACAGCTTCATATCTGCAGCTTTTACTTTTAGACATAGCATTGTATCTAAGCCTTTAGATAGCACCTACAAAGTCTCGACTGGAGGAGGCATCATCTTGGTGAAGGATGTCTGCGTCGGTCGTCGCATTACCATAGGGGGCCGAGAACTGCGCGCTAGTTTACTCATAATGCCACTCCCGAGCTTTGATTTAGTGCTCGGCATGGACTGGTTGAGTAAGCACTTTGCCAGCATTGATTGTCACCGCGGATGTGTTGTATTCAGTCCGCCGGGGGAGGCCGTGTTTGAGTTTGCTAGAGGAGCCATAGAGCAGCGTGGCGACGCTATTTGTGGGACCATGGTAGTGGAGAAGGAGCTACCTCATCCCATCATCGCAGAGTTTCTTGACGTATTCCCAGAGGAGCTTCCGGGACTACCGCCAGACAGAGCCGTTGAGTTCTCCATTGATCTTGTGCCAGGCGCGGAGCCAGAGTCGCAGCAAGTATACAGAATTAACAACAAGGAGGCCGTGGAGCTGAAGAAGCAGATTGACGAGCTACTAGAGAAGGGGTTTATTAGATCAAGTTCGTCGCCTTGGGGTGCACCAATGCTGTTCGTGCCCAAGAAGGACGGGACAGTACGAATGTGTATCGACTACCGTACCTTGAATAGCAAGACGATCAAGAACAAATATCCGCTGCCCAGGATTGACGATCTTTTCGATCAGTTGAGTGGTGCACGGGTGTTCTCGAAGATCGATTTGAGGTCGGGGTACCACCAAGTGAAAGTGAAGAAAGAAGATATCCCGAAGACCGCCTTCCAGACCAAGTACGGCCAGTACGAATTCATGGTGATGCCATTTGGGTTGACCAATGCCCCGACAGTCTTCATGAATTTGATGAACAAGGTATTCCACCCATACCTTGATCAGTTCGTAGTGGTTTTCATTGATGACATTCTCATCTATTCGAAGTCGCCGGAGGAGCACGAGGAGCACCTGAGGATCGTGCTAGAGACCCTCAGGAAGGAGAAACTCTATGGGAAGCTTTCAAAGTGCGAGTTCTTCCTTGACAAGGTAGAATTCCTCGGTCATGTAGTGACGGGAGACGGTATATCTGTTGACCCGAAGAAGATAGCTGCTGTTGAGTCATGGACTACTCCGACTTCTGTGGCGGAGATTCGGAGCTTCTTAAGACTGGCGGGATATTACTGAAAGTTTGTACCGGAGTTTGCTCGGATTGCGGAGCCGATGACTAGGCTCACTCGGAAGGATGTGGAGTTTGTATGGACAGAGGACTGCCAGGCGGCGTTCAATGAGCTGAAGAAGAGGCTGACGACAGCTCCTATACTGACGTTGCCATCTGGTTCCGGCGGTTTCTCTATCTACAGCGATGCTTCAGGAAAGGGCTTGGGGTGTGTCTTAGAGCAGATTAAGAAGGTGATTGCTTATGCGTCCAGACAGTTGCGACCGCATGAGAAGAATTACCCCACCCACGACTTAGAGCTGGCAGCGGTCATATTCGCCCTGAAATTGTGGAAACATTATTTGTACGGAGAGCGTGTGGAAATATTCACTGACCACAAGAGCTTGAAGTACGTTTTCACACAGAAGGAGCTGAACATGCGGCAACGAAGATGGCTGGAATTGATGAAGGATTTTGACATCTCGTTGCAATACCATCCGGGAAAGGTAAACGTAGTTGCGGATGCTTTGAGTCGGTATCCAGTGGCTATGTTCTTGACGAGGGACCGGCACTTATTGGCAGATTTGGAGAGCTTGGGCATTGAGGTAGTCATTCCTGGAGTCGAGACACAGATGATGAGCATGCAGATTCAGTCTGGACTGATGGACAGGATTCGAGAGGCACAGCAGCAGGATGAGCAGCTGAGGGGTATCATTGCGCAGGCACGAGCTGGTTTACTAGAGGACTTCACCATTGCAGAGGATGGTTCGTTGAGGCATGGGACGAGATTGTGTGTGCCTAGTGGAGAATTACGAGAGGAGGTCATGCAGGAGGCACACCGCTCTCAGTATTCCTTGCATCCTGGAGCCAACAAGATGTACAAGGATATGAGAACCCACGTTTGGTGGTACAGCGTGAAGCGTGAGGTGGCGTGCTTCGTTTCTAGATGCCTTGTGTGTCAGCAGGTCAAAGCCGTGAGGCAGAGACCCGGGGCTTTACTTCAGCCATTGCCGATCCCCGAGTGGAAGTGGGAACATATCACTATGGATTTTGTTTCCGGTCTTCCACGTTCGCCTGGCGAGAAAGATGCAATTTGGGTTACCGTTGACAGGTTGACCAAATCGGCCCACTTCATACCATTCAAAGTGGGACTGCCCACGGAGAGATTGGCAGATTTGTACGTGAGGCAGATCGTCAGATTGTACGGCATTCCAGTGAGTATCGTCTCTGATCGCGACAGCAGGTTCACATCCCACTTTTGGAGGAGCCTGCAGGCTAGTTTGGGTACTTCGCTCAAGTTCAGCACGGCTTATCACCCACAGACAGATGGACAGTCAGAGCGGACCATTCAGACGCTCGAGGACATGCTGCGGACGTGTGTACTAGATTTTGGCGGCTCGTGGGAGGACCACCTTCACCTTGTGGAGTTCTCCTACAACAACAGTCACCAGGCTAGTATCGGGATGTCTCCTTTCGAGGCCTTGTACGGACGGAGATGTCGTACCCCATTATCTTGGGACGACGTGGGTGAGAGAGCACTATTGGGGCCCAAGATGATCGTGGATGCTGCAGAGAAGGTGAAATTGATTAGGGAGCGGCTTCGTGTGGCACAGGACAGGCAGAAGCACTGGGCAGACAGCCATCGTAGAACGTTAGAGTTTGAGGTATAATTTTGTTAATTGTAATTGTTGATCATGTTAGGAATAGGTCGTAACCTTGCTTGAATCTAGGTGGGCGATATGGTGTTCTTGAAGATATCTCCGACACGTGGTACGATACGTTTCGGAGGAGGCGGGAAGCTCAGTCCGAGATACATCGGTCCATTTCACATCCTCACGAAAATCGGAGAGGTGGCATACCGTTTGGCACTACCACCCTCATTGGAGGGAGTGCATAACATATTCCACGTGTCCCAGCTGAGACGGTACGTGGCGGACCCCAGTCACGTACTAGACCACTCGGAGATCGAAGTGGGACCGAGCTTTAGCTATGAGGAGCAGCCTGTGGAGATCTTGGACCGCCGGGAGAAGGTGCTACGCAACCAGACCATTCCCTTGGTACGTGTCGCATGGAGGCACCATTCGCTAGGAGAGTCCACATGGGAGAGAGAAGACGAGATGCGAGAGCGCTACCTCCATCTTTTTGAGACTTGAGGTACTAATCCTTACCCTCGTATCTACCTTTAATTTCGAGGACGAAATTATTTTAAGGTGGGTAGATTTGTGAGCCCCTGGCCCAAATTTTCCCTTTTATATTATAAAAATTCTATTGAATTACTAATTAGTACATATGAATCATTAAATAAGTAGGTATACAAGTAAGGTACATACATTAGGATTTCTTTTATAATAATAATAGATGGAGGAGGGGTTGTGTTGCAAATGTTATTTTATTAAGGGGTAGATGTATTAAAACATCCAACCTTAATATATTTTAATAAAACAACCACTAATAGATTTTTGGACACAGCCAAAAACCCAAAACTCACAGGGGCCTAAAAGCAATTGTGCCTATTCAAACACCTAGTAGCCGTGTGCTACTCGAATTCAAATTCAACCCAGGGATAGAGGATACGATCAGATCTTGGAGAATCAATTTCAAACCAGAGTTAATCCTACCAAAACACGAATATATATATATGCATCAAGGGTCGATCAGCCCTTCCACGAACCCTAATTTTTCCCTACCACAAGTTATTCCCTGCAACCTGCCGCCCTACTCTGCATCAAGGTCACTTGGAAGCAGTCGAGCCACCAACAGGTATTCTTCTCCCCAATAATTGATCTAGGAGGATTATGTAGCTCACCATTACATCAATGTAGGCAAGGTATTTGTAGAAATCTGTTAAAAGGAATTGGTCGAGTAGATGGAAGGGGGGATTGATCATAAATACAGGACCTCCTAGTGTCCCCTGTCTATGGGGGGGGTCGGTGAGTATATCCAGTGTCTTCATATGACAGTAGACATAAACCTTAGCAGAGCATAAGGGGCTTAAACATCGAGTATAGGTTTCACATATAGGGTATAAGACTGTCCTTGGTATACCACACAGGATAAGGGGATACACATGAGTATCACATGCCTACAACTAGACATCAGATACGGATGGGTACTCGAGTAGGTGAACCTGAGATTAAGGGAAGTTGGTTCCTAGGATGTACCAGGGGATAATGTATAGGAACCCATATCAGAGCTATGAGAGGTATCGCTTAATATCAGTCGGGTGGATACTAAGTAGTAGTTCTCCTAGTTATCAAATAGGGCATATCGAATCCTCTGCAACCCTATATTTGGCATGGATATGAGTGCCTGTGTATGTATCCTACCGTGCAAGACTGTACAACAGGGTATTAAGGGTCGGGCGTGTCAGAGGCAGACATGTGTGTCGAGTTCTCAAAGGAAACATGGACCACAGGCAATGAACAGAGAGAAGGAATTTACAATTATACTTGGTTGCACTTCTTATATATTGTTTCAATAATTGGTAACTGATTGGATACTTGATGACAATTTCATTTCAGTCAAATATATGGGTATCAGTCAGTGTCAATCATCAAGGAATCAAACAAATCATGAAGTATCTGCCTAATGTTGTTTGATGCCAGGTGCACATTTGAGTGCCAAGTCAAGTGCCATACCTAGTACCATGTGTTTTGCACTAAAGTGTCAGCTCACTGTGTACATCAAGTTACATCTAAGGGAACTGATATTACAGGAGTTCCTAGGTGCCAGGGAGTAGATTAAGGAATGTAGGGTGCAACAGAGAACAACCAAGATAGGAGACCTTGGGTGACCTGACCTATTACCACTAGTATATACTGACTTGCTCATGAGGTTCGACTATACATATGATATGGGTTAAATACAAGTCAACTCCTATAAGTGGTGATGACACAAGTAGGTTAATGTGTGGCTTCACTACAAAATTCAATATGAAACAGGGATAAGAGGGAGTATCAGAACAGGGGTAGACTGTATCTTAATTACTAGTCATGTTTCTCATTTGCTCCAACTTCTGCACATATCGCGTGCCTGGTCATATATAGCCATGATATGCAGTTTTCTTTGAGCTTCAAGGGTATTCTGTAATCACATGATACCTCACCAGCAAATCTGCATTTCAGTTGATCTATATTCTGATAACATCCTCTTCAATGTCGCCAACATGGGTAATACTTGATGCAAGTAATGCAAATGATCACTCCTAGGTATCTCGTAGCCTCCAATGCTGATTTTAAGCCTTATCAGTCTCTGTACTGTAGGTTTAATTCTATTTTGTTGTTCAGATTGTTAAAGATGAACTTGTCGATGCCCACACCCTGAAGGCAGTAACATGAGTTAGAGTTAACATGGCTGATAACCTATTGGTTCTTCAAACACTCAAGTACTACAATGTGGCTTCCCCTAAGTGACTGGATAACATGCTTGGGATACCTGCTGGGTTGAGCATGGAGTACAACTCCAAAAACAGGATGAGAGCTTCCCTGTGCCCATGTTCAGGCCTTAGAGGTGTAGGATAATAGGACTGTTAGGACAGATGGGTGTGTACCTTGCACTGAGATACTCTGCCTACTACAGAGCAACAACAGTGAAATACCCCCAAGGCAGAGGCTCTGAGACATACCCAATAAACATAAACTCGGTCCAATTTCGAGTTCACCTTGACACCATTATGGACATAGGGACAGTAGGAACAAGGATCCATTCCTGTTTGACACAGGAAACGGAGGGGAGTTAACAAATTAGGGACTCTTGATTTTCCTTTTAAGGTCAATACATGGGAGTACTTGCATGTGGAGTGAGTATTCAATAGGTTGTGGTACACCCAGGACAGAGACTGTGCCATGTTGAGTTGGTGCCCTGTCCATACTCACTGTTCAGTCCCCTAGACTGGAAGAAAAGTTAGTATAGAAACTTAAGTAGTCATGGCATTCAATGATCAGTCCTCTCATTAAATTAAAGTATTATACTCTGTCCCTATATCCTGCAGCAAGAAGGTATCAGGCAATATATGTCTATTTTTGGCCCAATTCACTACTTTTAGCTATTGTCATCCCCTCTTAGTTATATGTCCTGAAATCACATGACCACCTAGATATACAAGCTAGTCAAATTATGACTCTAGTATCCAGTATAGTAGTATTCAGCCTGGGGACCATGGTACCAGCTTAAATAGCTATATGAGTAGCAGGTAAGGGCAGGGTGGACAAACAAAACAGATAAAAAGCAAGAGTAAAAGAGTAGAATAGAAAATAGTTATTTTAGTTGTACCATGTATTGATTCAAACTTGATTCACAATATAGGTTCAGTGGACTTTGACTCGACACCTAACTCTTGTTCCCAGCTCAGGACGACAGGCAAGTACACTTTCTGTTCTACTTCCAATTCTGATGGTTTGTGCAGTATAAATTCATATGTTCTTTTGTTTGATGACACGATGGACACACGAGTGGGAGACATGAACCTAAATTATTATACTCTTGTTTAGCTCCTTTTCGTGACTTATTAGGGTTCATGAGTACTGGTCGGGAGGGGGAAATATCCTAGTAGACGTGTGAACTTCCCATTCTATCCCCCGTGTCTTTCGTAGAGAATAGCAGCTGCACACGACACGTGCAGGGTGCCGGATTACCCCATAGCCGTTCACATGTCGAAACAGATATTTCAATTCACTTAGATAGCTTGTCTTTTATTATTTTTCACCACTTGACATGTCACTATACTTTCACATTCTTTTCCAGTTGACATATTATTCTGCGACTCTTATCTTATTCAAGATACACCATGTCATCACATTACTGTTCAGTTTCTTTTACATATGTTATTTTCATGTACTGTCGATTCTATTATGTTGCGGATAGTTTTTCAGCTTGTGTGCTTGTTCCATTCCTGACTGGATAACCAATATTTTAGGTGAGGAGTTAGAGAACTTTTGTACTACATATTATGAGCACACTGCAGATCCTGACTTTGGTGCACAGGATGAGTTGGAGGCTGCTTATGCAGACTTGCCTACTACAGATGGCTTCCAGTAGCCTTATTTCTTTATTTTCATAGTTTGTTCAGCTGAGACTTTTAGTTGTATTTCCTATTTGAGACTCACGAGTTGATGTTTAGTACATTACCTTTCTTGGAGATTGTGACATTTGATACATTTAGATATTGGAGGTTCTTTAGATTATTCATTATCTATCTCTCCAAGTTATTTACAAAATTCTTATAAATTGACCTCTCTGTGATTTGTTTACTTTGTAAAAATGAATATAAACTGCGTGGTTGTATTTGTGAACTGTGGAGATGACTAGACAGCGTTCTACCACCGATACTGCGATGTAGGCTGGACGTACCCACGGCTCATGCCCAAATACTGGGTGCGGGTCGTGACAGTACTAAGCATCATCGGGAGTTTGATGTATGTGACTACTGCCACAAAGCCTGACATAGCTTTTGCCGTGGAAATGCTGAGTCGGTTCACGAGCAATCCAGGGATGGAGCACTAGAAAGATGTGAAGTGGGTCATGAGATACCTCAAAATGACTCAGAAGTATGCACTGCACTACTGCGGAGATCCAAAAGTAGTGGAGGACTTCAGTGACGCAAGCTGGTGTTCAAAAGTAGAGAGTGAAAGGTCCACATGAGGATATGTTTTCTCTATGGACGGAGCAGCTATATCGTGGATGTCGAAGAAGCAGACTATGTTGTGTCATCCTTCTATGGAATCTGAGTTCTACGCACTGGCAGCTACATCGGATAAAGCAGAATGGCTTCGGGAGCTCATGTATGATCTTCCAATGGTTGGTGCGTAGATATCGGTGGTACCGATATGCTGCAACAACCAGGCGACTGCAACAGTGGCATCGAATAACCTCTTCAATGGCAAGAAGAGGACTGTACGTCTAAGGCACAGGATGGTAAATGATTTTATTAAAAGAAGAGTCATTGCCGTAGTGGATGTTCAGAGTCAGGAGAATCTGGCTGATCCGTTCACCAAAGGTCTCAAGCGCCAGCTGGTTGAAGGCACAGCAGGTAAGGTGGGCTTGAAGACACTCTGTTATTATGTTTTTGTAATTCTTCTACAAAACTTTAAGCTATTAGTTTAAAGAGAAATCAACTAGGCATCTAGCTTTTAGTTCAAAGAATGACCATTGACTGAAAAAATATCATGAATAGTGGGCAGTCCTTTGGAATGTTGCGGGATTAAGAACCCAGAACCACTATTGTATATTAATTGTTCTTTACAAATAACAAATCCTGTGGGAGGATGGCTTGGAAGCCTTAATGAGTTCTCGGACATCTGGGATGTCTGGCGTGCATTACAGAAAGCACAGATAGCACAGCACTACAAAGGAGCCTAATACTCCATGCTACAGTGGGGTGACACCACATGAGGTACCTAGAAAGGATTAAGCCTCGGCTTCGGGCCAAGTCACAGCGGCGTAGCACCGCACATAAGCAAGATGGCCTAATGCTGTATAATGATGAAGAGTGGTAGGCAGCACTACAAAAAGGCTGGGCCTCATGTTACAGTGGGTGACACCACATGAGGCAGTGCCTCAGCTTTGCAAGCCATGTCACGGCAGCGTAACACCGCAAAGAAGCAAAAGGCTTCATGCTGGATAGTTTGGCACTACAAAGAGGCTGGGCCTCATGCTACAGGTGGTATGACACCACATGAGACTGGGTCTCGGCTTCGGGCCATGTCATAGCGGTGTAGCACTGCAAGCAAACAAAATACTTCATGCCAAAGACTCTTTAAAAGAACTCACCTAAAGTGTATGAATAGAGATGTAGGCCGTCTCTTGAGAGAAATCTTGTAGACACCCAAAATATATATACCGAAACAAGGCTGGCACAAGGCCTTTAATGTGCAGCCAGAAGCACAGTTGATGTCATTATGTGAGTAGGAAGAATTACAGTTATGGTACAGAATTCAAGGCTTAGTCCATTCTTGTATCATGCTGTCATTTAACCCATGCGGAAAGATTCAAATCGTAGCGACATCTGTGCTAATGCATGATGGATACGTGTCACGATCCGTACCCACTGTGAGGGTACGAGTACGTAACAACGCCCAGCCTACGCTGCAGTGTCGGCGGTAGAACGCTGTTCTAAGTCTCTAACTAACCATCAACTCATGCAGTATATAATGTACTCATCATGATCAACTCCGAACGGAGGACAAGTATAAGATATGGTGTAACTCAATCACAGTCTAAGTACGATAAGATAACACAGAAATGTAACTAAGAATTTGAAGACAAAATAACTACTGAAAATAATAACAACATCTGAATAATCTCAAATACATCTCAAGTCTCAATTCTATAAATATACAACTCCAGTTCTAAACAAGAAACCTAAAACAAGACAGACTAGCTAAACTTCCGATCACTCCTGAGTGTCGGGGCCATAGGTAGCTAAGCCATCTCCTGGTCTGTTACATGTAGGGCATGTGTCCTCAGGGCAATCATCTGTAAAATTTACAACAGGTCCAGTCAGGACAGGAACGAGCACATCTCATCTAGAAAATCCAAGTAAATGACAGAGAACTATAAAGCAGTTATAGACAGTTGTATTGATGAAAATGGCAGTTTATATTCAGGTGATGGTAAGAAAGACAGATAAAGTGCAAGGAAAGTAAATACTAAACAAGAGAAGAATCATAGCAATGAAGACTGTAAAAATCGAACTAGCTAAACCAGGGTAATATGATATAAAGTCCAGACAGCAATGTAGACCAGTGTAACTCCAACGTATGTCTAGTACAAGATGAATCTAATACAAGATGAATCCAGTAAGGGACGATTCCAGTTATAGTGATCAATGATTCCAGGGTGAGTCCAGCCTATACTCTAGCAGTGTGTTTTAAAATACCGAGATCGACATGTAAACGGCTATGGATAATCCGGCACATCACACACCTGGCCGGGTGTGAGATGGCTATCATTCCAGTTTGATTCCAGCAAAGGGTGATTCCAGAAATGGGGTATGTCTACATGTCTTACTCTAGTATTTCCCCTCCCAGTAAGTGAATCCAGAATTACGACACAATGATTCAAGATGAGTCCAGCCAGTAATATGAAGATACCAGTAAATGATTCCAGTAAACGATTCCAGTAAATAATTCCAGTAATAGAGGCCAGATGATAAATGTGTGTCATATACATGAATCCAGAAATATCTATACGTGTTGTAACAGGGAATCGCATACAACTAACTAGAACTGAAGTACAGTAATTGACAAGTAAATGAGAGAACTATCAGAGAATGTACTCGCCTGATACTCTGAAAAGAGTAGTAAAATATCAGATGTCTGCACCGGAGTCACAATGTCCTAAATAGAGCAGTACAGGTTATAATGTGTTTAAAACAAGGTAAATGATGTTTATGATGCAATCTACATGATTTCTAGACCAATCTAGGTCAAAGTCAACTCTAAGTCAAACCTGGTCAACTGTCTAGGTCAAACTAGGTCCAAGTCAAAATTGGTCAACTCTGGGTCAACCCAAGTCAACATTTAGGGTTTGGGCTTCTAGGTATCAAACCAAATCAACCTAAATCAGACTCAACTATAAGCCACCATATGAATTTGCTAACTTACCCCATATACATATAATATAAACACATACATCCTAGTATACCACACAAGGCCTATATCATTTATATATACAAATCACATTGATACATGGTTTCACACTTATCCACATAAATAACTCTCTAACTAGAAAATAATACTAGATGCCCCATATATATAATATATGTTGTGGATAACCCAAGCTAATATCCTATAACAACTATATGATACTCCACTTATATCCCTAAACATATGCATCTCAAGTACACCAAGCTATATGTATATATATATACTCACACCATATGCATACATCTCATGTAATATAATATATATACATACATGCATTTACATACATACATGCTTATATGCATACAGGCCTACCTACCAATGCTAACCAAAGAAATGTGGACTGAAAGGATGGAGAATCTGGACTGAAGGTAGAGATATACCCCATGGTCCTATACTCAAGTGGAGGCCTGGTTTGATATCCCAGATTGCACATATTGGGATGGTCAGATCCAATATGGCTATTGGACAGAAGGAAGGGTCAACAAGCAGCCACACACACATACAATCCAACTAAAGGTTGCACAGAACATGGATTCTCAACTGGACAGTGAATTATAGGCTGGACAGGGCATCCTATCATGCAAATCTGAGTTAAATCCAAGTTCTGAGAAACATGGACTGAACAATTAAACCAATGCTCAACATCAACCTACACCCAGGAATCCAATACCACAATAGCTATCCTAATCTACTGACATCAGCAGGAACCTAAGCCTGAACCAATTTGTTTACCAAGTACCTAATCAAACTCTCCACTGAACTGGACAGTGGACTCAAAGGTAGTAATCTGGACACTAACACCATCGATGTCCTAACCTTATTCACACCCTCACATGATACCCAAAATACTGATACACCCCCAACCTGCAAACTGGAACCTAAACATACAGACCCAGTGTCATTAAAGTGTATGTGCAGGAATGTGTCATGTGTGGCATGTGCTTGTGTGTGTGCCAAGTGACAATGGTGAGTGGTATGTAGAGGAACCTGTGTGTGTGTGTGTGTACTAGTGCATAGGTTCAGTTGTGAGTGTCCTGTGTGTGTAGAGGACATAGGAACTCAGTGGTGTGTCAAGCCATGGTGAGTGTCAACTCAGGAAAAGTATTGTGTCAATATGTAACAGCCATAGGCATCTCAGATACTCAAGTATTGGAGGATGACAGTTCACTAACTTAGCTAGCATTCAGCCAAGGTTAGAATCTCAGAAAATTCATTTCAGCCCTATGTGTATATTGCTTGATTCAATCCAAAATAGGATTGATACAGGCATGCCATAAGTTGGACTGAACATCTAGGGTGATTTGAATCATGGCAAATAGGTTGAAGCTCATTTATTTTCAGAATTTCAAACAGCTCAGACAGTGCCATTGACAGTTCATATGCTTCAACCCCAACACAATTTCGAAAACCCCATCTACTTAATCATCAAGCCAACATCAACTCTGAACTGAAATACAAAATAAAAACTCTACACTTGATAACCATTCGAACTAAACAATCAATATATCTATCAATACTACCAAATGTAAGGAAATAAGGTAATTTGAAAAGAGAAGAGGAAATCTGAAACAACCAACTGAAATGAATTGAATATCAAAATAGGAAATGAAATCAAACAATGGTGATATGTGCATAGGACAGTAGGGTTACAGTCAACAACAGCTAAATTCAGAAAATATCAATCCTAACTCCCATAATACTGGAAAAAAAAAAGTAACACAGTTCAGTTTGAAAACCTGACAATTTGAATCCAACAAATTAAGAACCCAATACAATCTGTAAAACAGACTTTGTAATAGTCTAAATACACATGTATATGAACTTAACATGTCAACCTAAATCATGAAAAATGGGTGGGAACACATTCAATCCAGGAATTGAAAGAAAACAGAGCGTGTATCAGTCAAACAGGGAACAGTTATTTTCGAATCCAATTCCAATAAAAACTCGAAATCAATAATTGAAATAGGTGTACAAACATTGGGACATGTCCCTCGTGTCCAGGGAGAGTCCCTCGTGTCCATAAATTGGGACACGTTGTGTCCAAACTAATATTGAAATTTCAGAAAAACTGGAAAGGAATACTCATCGTGCAGCCATGTCGAGCCTTCGTGGGCTCGACACATGCTCGAGGTGGGTCGAGCTCATGTATAGGGGTTCTCCCATAGTAGGGCTAGGTGTTAACGTGTCTGCATTGTGTCCAAACAAACCGTGTCCAAGGAAATCAATGCGTATCAGACGCACTTCCTGCGCGCGTGCACGACAGGTACCGACCCGTGCGAGTGAGATTTCTCACAAACTACTCGACGAAGTCGCCTCAAAATTGGTGAGCGTGCTGTCAGTCATTGCCCGCAGGTGTGTGCAAAGTTTCGTGTCAAGACGTGCAGTGTCTTGTCCGCTACAGTGCCCGAGCAGCAGGACACTGCACGGTGTCCTCCTGCACGCGTTCGTATCTAATTTTGGACACGAAAACCAACACAAAATGTGCTCAGTCATAAATATATATAATCTACACATGAAGAGCTACCCAAATATATAATTTGTTTCGAAAAATAATAACATTCAATCCATAGAGGCATTTCAACAAAACACCTACACAACACTACGACACGTGTTCGATACGGACACCAAACGGACACGAAAATCACCCAAATTTTAGGGACACCTAGGGGACTCCTAGATCTAGCCCTACATGCAAAGAAAACCAAAATTTAAATCAATTTAAAGAGTTTTACCTATAGGTGCAAATTGCATGGAAAAGCTTCAAATGGGGGATTCTTCCTCTTGATGCCAAAAGCTCCAAATTAACCCAAAGCTGTGATTAAACTCCAAAATCATAAAATAGGAGAGTGTTAGGTTCTAATGCAAGAAACTAGGATTAAAAAGGACTTAAAATGGATTTATGGGGATTTTTGGAAGAGGGACAATTACCTTTCTTTTCCAATGTTGAAATGAATGAAAGAAGGAGGCAAGCCCTAGAGAATAAGTGTTTATATAGGGTGGGGATCCCTATGGCTGGTCATTTAGGGTTTGGTTAGGGTTAGGGCTTCTAGTTATGGGCCATGGGCCAAGTCATGATCAAATAAATCATTTAGCCATAAGTCATTTCATGAAACCATAAACCATGACTTAAATGCACTAAACCAAATCCCCTCATTCTAAAATTAGTTTCTAATGACTAAATGTAGGTTAACCTAAGTTAGACTAGGGTTACCATAGCTAGGGTTAGCTTCTAGGCTAGTTCACTATGTCTCAACAAGTCAAGTCAACCTAAAATTCACCAATTCAATAAATCATCAAATAATTCAAATAAGTCAAAATGACCAAAATACCCCTAGGCTAAAAATGATAATTAAGTCATCCTAATGACATGGTTAGGCTCTAGGTCATGCAGTCTCTCAAGTTTCACTAGCAGCACGTCAAAATCACAAGTCATGACTTAAACCAGTTTTTAAATAGTTTAAAAATAATCAAAAATCACCAAAAATCATAATGTGAAATAAATAACAATAAATAATAATTATAATTACAAAATTTCAAAAATACCCTCATCTGGAAAACTGGGTGTTACAATCCTACCCACCTTATAAAAATTTCGTCCTCGAAATTAAGATGATCGCACCTCTCCTAGGTCAAACCCCCAATCAATCAAAGTCGAAACAATACAATCCTACTGGTCGTGATTCCACAGTCTCGAGCAGGGTAGCTACACTATCTAGCAATCATAAGCAATATCCTGGCAGGTACTAAGGGAAATCACACATGAAAGTGGGGAGGAAGAACAAGAAGGTCAAACCTGCTAATCCATCACCTGCGACGTCAGTCTCCTCGGCTGCCATCGTAAAAGCTCCACCCCTCTGGTGCTGAGCTACAGGTGGCCTAGCCCCCTCAAAAGGAGGTGCAATGGGACAATCTATCTTCTGGTGGACAGCTGACCCACAGAAATAGCAAACCTTCAACCTCTTCCTGCACTGCTCCCAAATGTGTCCCGGCTTCTTGCAGTAGGAACAACTGATCGCCTTCGGGTCCTGACCCCGATACTGATGCTGCACCTGCTGAACTCCCACTGGTGCCTGCGTCTGCTGAATCTGCACATGAGGCCTCTTGGCCTGGCCTCCACTGCTGCTGGTACCGTGAGCGTCCCGTCCCCTCTTGAGCCTCAGCTCAAGATCATCCTCAGCCAGTAAAGCTCCCGTCAAAATCTCCTCGAAAGTGGCATCCATGTTGCCCTTGGTCAAGGACTTGACTTCCTTGACCAGACCCTTCCGGAACCTCTGGGCCTTCGCCGCCTCGCTCAAGCCCTCTACGAATCTGCTGAGGCGGCCGAACTCCCCAGCGTACTCCTCCACTGACAGGCTCCCCTGAACTAGGCTCTCGAACTGCGACTCCAAGGCTCTGAGCGCTGAATCTGGAAAGAACTTCTTCTTGAAGAAGCCCTTGAACTCCTCCCAAGTCTGTCCAGCTACCCCCACCCTGGGGTCTGACTGATACCAGGTGCGAGCAAGATCTCGCATCCGGCTAGCTGCTGCCTCTATCTGGAGATCTGCCGGTATCCGGGCCAGACGAAAGATCTCCTCTATATGCTCGATCCACTCGTCAGCATATAAAATCCCCTCTGTCCCCAGGAAGTCTCTGGGGCTCATCTTCTGGAACTGCTCTATCCCCGGTGTCCTCGGCTGCTGGATCACTGATCGAGCTGCGACTGCCGTAAGGGCCAACTCCATGCCTCGGTCCTGTCGGGCCTGCTGCCGGTCCATAAACTGCTGGAAGTAGGCGAACATCTGTGCCGCATCCACGTGTCCTGTAGGCGACGGCTGCTGGAACTGCATCTCTGGGATGACTGGGTCCTGCCCCCGAGCTGGTGAAGGCATACCCCTTGCTGCTGCTGCTGAAGTCTCAATATGGGTAGAGGTGGCAGGAGCTGCAGCCTCTTGACCCTGCTGATCTGGCTGAGAGGTGGCAGTCCCCTCTACAACAACTGCTGCACCAGAGCGATGTGATCGTGTCTCCACCATCCTGAAGACAGATCGAACAAGGAAGTCAATACTGAGCAGGAATCGATATATCAAAGGAGGACAGTTATTTCAAAGAAGGCAAATCAGTACGATATGTAGATGGCATGATTTAAAGCAGAATTTTCCTAACTGTGATTGAGTGCCTCTCTGGTAAAGCCTATCTCTCAGTCCTATCGCAGGCTCGCAGCAGTACAACTAAGTCGCCGTACTACCACGATATCGTACTTAATGCGACTCTCGACCTGCATGGGCCACCACTAAAAACGTGTCACGACCCGCACCCACTGTGAGGGTACGAGTACGTAACAGCGCCCAGCCTACGCCGCAGTGTCGACGGTAAAACGCTGTTCTAAGTCTCTAACTAACCATCAACTCATGCAGTATATAATGTACTCATCATGATCAACTCCGAACGGAGGACAAGTATAAGATATGGTGTAACTCAATCACAGTCTAAGCACGATAAGATAACACAGAAATATAACTAAGAATTTGAAGACAAAATAACTACTGAAAATAATAACATCTGAATAATCTCAAATACATCTCAAGTCTCAATTCTATAAATATACAACTCCAGTTCTAAACAAGAAACCTAAAACAAGACAGACTAGCTAAACTCCCGATCACTCCTGAGTGTCGGGGCCATAGGTAGCTAAGCCATCTCCTGGTCTGTAACATGTAGGGCATGTGTCCTCAGGGCAATCATCTGTAAAATTTACAACAGGTCCAGTCAGGACAGGAACGAGCACATCTCATCTAGAAAATCCAAGTAAATGACAGAGAACTATAAAGCAGTTATAGACAGTTGTATTGATGAAAATGGCAGTTTATATTCAGGTGATGGTAAGAAAGACAGATAAAGTGCAAGGAAAGTAAATACTAAACAAGAGAAGAATCATAGCAATGAAGACTGTAAAAATCGAACTAGCTGAACCAGGGTAATATGATATAAAGTCCAGACAGCAATGTAGACCAGTGTAACTCCAATGTATGTCCAGTACAAGATAAATCTAATACAAGATGAATCCAGTAAGGGACGATTCCAGTTATAGTGATTAATGATTCCAGGGTGAGTCCAGCCTATACTCTAGCAGTGTGTTTTAAAATATCGAGATCGACATGTAAACGGCTATGGGTAATCCGGCACATCACACACCTGGCCGGGTGTGAGATGGCTATCATTCCAGTTTGATTCCAGCAAAGGGTGATTCCAGAAATAGGGTATGTCTACATGTCTTACTCTAGTATTTTTCCTCCCAGCAAGTGAATCCAGAATTACGACACAATGATTCAAGATGAGTCCAGCCAGTAATATGAAGATACCAGTAAATGATTCCAGTAAATGATTCCAGTAAATGATTCCAGTAATAGAGGCCAGATGATAAATGTGTGTCGTATACATGAATCCAGAAATATCTATACGTGTTGTAACAGGGAATCGCATACAACTAACTAGAACTGAAGTACAGTAATTGACAAGTAAATGAGAGAACTATCAGAGAATGTACTCGCCTGATACTCTGAAAAGAGTAGTGAAATATCAGATGTCTGCACCGGAGTCACAATGTCCTAAATAGAGCAGTACAGGTTATAATGTGTTTAAAACAAGGTAAATGATGTTTATGATGCAATCTCCATGATTTCTAGACCAATCTAGCTCAAAGTCAACTCTAAGTCAAACATGGTCAACTGTCTAGGTCAAACTAGGTCCAAGTCAAAATTGGTCAACTCTGGGTCAACCCAAGTCAACATTTAGGGTTTGGTCTTCTAGGTATCAAACCAAATCAACCTAAATCAGACTCAACTATAAGCCACCATATGAATTTGCTAACTTACCCCATATACATATAATATAAACACATACATCCTAGTATACCACACAAGGCCTATATCATTTATATATACAAATCACATTGATACATGGTTTCACACTTATCCACATCAATAACTCTCTAACTAGAAAACAATACTAGATGCCCCATATATATAATATATGGTGTGGATAACCCAAGCCAATATCCTATAACAACTATATGATACTCCACCTATATCCCTAAACATATGCATCTCAAGTACACCAAGCTATATGTATATATATATATATATATATACTCACACCATATGCATACATCTCATGTAATATAATATATATACATACATGCATTTACATACATACATGCTTATATGCATACAGGCCTACCTACCAATGCTAACCAAAGAAATGTGGACTGAAAGGATGGAGAATCTGGACTGAAGGTAGAGATATACCCCATGGTCCCATACTCAAGTGGAGGCCTGGTTTGATATCCCAGATTGCACATATTGGGATGGTCAGATCCAATATGGCTATTGGACAGAAGGAAGGGTCAACAAGCAGCCACACACACATACAATCCAACTAAAGGTTGCACAGAACATGGATTCTCAACTGGACAGTGAATTATAGGCCGGACAGGGCATCCTATCATGCAAATCTGAGTTAAATCCAAGTTCTGAGAAACATGGACTGAACAATTAAACCAATGCTCAACATCAACCTACACCCAGGAATCCAATACCACAATAGCTATCCTAATCTACTGACATCAGCAGGAACCTAAGACTGAACCAATTTGTTCACCAAGTACCTAATCAAACTCTCCACTGAACTGGACAGTGGACTCAAAGGTAGTAATCTGGACACTAACACCATCGATGTCCTAACCTTATTCACACCCTCACATGATACCCAAAATACTGATACACCCCCAACCTGCAAACTGGAACCTAAACATACAGACCCAGTGTCATTAAAGTGTATGTGCAGGAATGTGTCATGTGTGGCATGTGCTTGTGTGTGTGCCAAGTGACAATGGTGAGTGGTATGTAGAGGAACCTGTGTGTGTGTGTGCTAGTGCATAGGTTCAGTTGTGAGTGTCCTGTGTGTGTAGAGGACATAGGAACTCAGTGGTGTGTCAAGCCATGGTGAGTGTCAACTCAGGAAAAGTATTGTGTCAATATGTAACAGCCATAGGCATCTCAGATACTCAGGTATTGGAGGATGACAGTTCACTAACTTAGCTAGCATTCAGCCAAGGTTAGAATCTCAGAAAATTCATTTCAGCCCTATGTGCATATTGCTTGATTCAATCCAAAATAGGATTGATACAGGCATGCCATAAGTTGGACTGAACATCTAGGGTGATTTGAATCATGGCAAATAGGTTGAAGCTCATTTATTTTCAGAATTTCAAACAGTTCAGACAGTGCCATTGACAGTTCATATGCTTCAACCCCAACACAATTTCGAAAACCCCATCTACTTAATCATCAAGCCAACATCAACTCTGAACTGAAATACAAAATAAAAACTCTACACTTGATAACCATTCGAACTAAACAATCAACATATCTATCAATACTACCAAATGTAAGGAAATAAGGTAATTTGAAAAGAGAAGAGGAAATCTGAAACAACCAACTGAAATCAATTGAATATCAAAATAGGAAATGAAATCAAACAATGGTGATATGTGCATAGGACAGTAGGGTTATAGTCAACAACAGCTAAATTCAGAAAATATCAATCCTAACTCCCATAATACTGGAAAAAAAAGAGTAACACAGTTCAGTTTGAAAACCTGACAATTTGAATCCAACAAATTAATAACCCCAATACAATCTGTAAAACAGACTTTGTAATAATCTAAATACACATGTATATGAACTTAACATGTCAACCTAAATCATGAAAAATGGGTGGGAACACATTCAATCCAGGAATTGAAAGAAAACAGAGCATGTATCAGTCAAACAGGGAACAGTTATTTTCGAATCCAATTCCAATAAAAACTCGAAATCAATAATTGAAATAGGTGTACAAACATTGGGACATGTCCCTCGTGTCCAGGGAGAGTCCCTCGTGTCCATAAATTGGGACACGTTGTGTCCAAACTAATATTGAAATTTGCAGCCATGTCGAGCCTTCGTGGGCTCGACACAGTGCTCGAGGTGGGTCGAGCTCATGTATAGGGGTTCGCCCATAGTAGGGCTAGGTGTTAACATGTCTGCATTGTGTCCAAACAAACCGTGTCCAAGGAAATCAATGCGTATCAGACGCACTTCCTGTACGCGTGCACGACAGGCACCGACCCGTGCGAGTGAGATTTCTCACAAACTACTCGACGAAGTCGCCTCAAAATTGGTGAGCGTGCTGTCAGTCATTGTCCGCAGGTGTGTGCAAAGTTTTGTGTCAAGACGTGCAGTGTCGTGTCCGCTACAGTGCCCGAGCAGCAGGACACTGCACGGTGTCCTCGTGCACGCGTTCGTGTCCAATTTTGGACACGAAAACCAACACAAAACGTGCTCAGTCATAAATATATATAATCTACACATGAAGAGCTACCCAAATATATAATTTATTTCGAAAAATAATAACATTCAATCCATAGAGGCATTTCAACAAACACCTACACAACACTACGACACGTGTCCGATACGGACACCAAACGGACACGAAAATCACCCAAATTTCAGGGACACCTAGGGGACTCCTAGATCTAGCCCTACATGCAAAGAAAACCAAAATTTAAATCAATTTAAAGGGTTTTACCTATAGGTGCAAATTACATGGAAAAGCTTCAAGTGGGGGGATTCTTCCTCTTGATGCCAAAAGCTCCAAATTGACCCAAAGCTGTGATTAAACTCCAAAATCATAAAATAGGAGAGTGTTAGGTTCTAATGCAAGAAATTAGGATTAAAAAGGACTTAAAATGGATTTATGGAGATTTTTAGAAGAGGGACAATTACCTTTCTTTTCCAATGTTGAAATGAATGAAAGGAGGAGGCAAGCCCTAGAGAATAAGTGTTTATATAGGGTGGGGATCCCTATGGCTGGTCATTTAGGGTTTGGTTAGGGTTAGGGCTTCTAGTTATGGGCCATGGGCCAAGTCATGATCAAATAAATCATTTAGCCATAAGTCATTTCATGAAACCATAAACCATGACTTAAATGCACTAAACCAAATCCCCTCATTCTAAAATTAGTTTCTAATGACTAAATGTAGGTTAACCTAAGTTAGACTAGGGTTACTATAGCTAGGGTTAGCTTCTAGGCTAGTTCACTATGTCTCAACAAGTCAAGTCAACCTAAAATTCACCAATTCAATAAATCATCAAATAATTCAAATAAGTCAAAATGACCAAAATACCCCTAGGCTAAAAATGATAATTAAGTCATCCTAATGACATGGTTAGGCTCTAGGTCATGCAGTCTCTCAAGTTTCACTAGCAGCACGTCAAAATCACAAGTCATGACTTAAACCAGTTTTTAAATAGTTTAAAAATAATCAAAAATTACCAAAAATCATAATGTGAAATAAATATCAATAAATAATAATTATAATTACAAAATTTCAAAAATACCCTCATCTGGAAAACTGGGTGTTACAATAGTCACTATGGGGAACGCTCAACCCATATATAGAGATATGTGAAAAATTGTTGGTATTTTTGCTTGTTGGTGTTTTATTTTAGAAACTAGAAAGATAGTCCCACATTGAAAAAACCAAATGGATGATATCTCTATATAAAGCTTTGCTTGTGTTGAGAGATCACATGAAGTGTGGAGAGACACATGGGTGTCATGTGGGGACATTTTTCTAGTAGAAAGAAGGCTAAACCAACAAAGAAGCATTAATGCTTTTTGTCAGGCTCATGGGATAATTCTCTTATGGAGCTAAGTCCCGAAAGGGGCTTAGCAACTCGGACTCAGACTCGGGCTCAAGTGCGCAAAGTGACGCTTTGTTGGCGCACTTTGTACTTAGCACGTCAGCATCGACGCAAAACGCCTTGTGCGCAGTTGATGCGCTTGTGCGCTCGTCTCTACGCGAGTAGCATACAGAGATGCGCAGGTACAGCGGGACTGCAGCGCTGAGTCGTTGGGCGCGCAGGTGCAACGGGACTACGACGTGCTGCACGCTTGCGCTGCTGTGCTGGACACGCAAGTGCCGTAGGGCTACGATGAGGCTTTAGTAATTGTGTACTACTAGGTTAGGTTAGGGCTTGTTTGGTAAAATGGATTTGGTTTTGGATTTGGATTTGGAAATCCAAAATCCAAAATTCAAAACCAAATCCAAATCATGGATTTCCAAATCCAAATCCAAATCAAAATCCAACCAAACATAGAATTTGGTAAACTAGAATTATGATTAACAATTATGATAATAAATTATTATTTAATAAAATATTAATTAATTAATATTATTCTAATTATAGTTATGATTAATAATTAAATTATTATTATAATTATAAAATAGTTATGATTAAGAAATTATTAATTAAGATTATAATGATGATTATATGCTAATAATAAATTATTAATTAAAATTTTAATAATATCAATTCTTAAATTATTAAATAATAAATTATTAATACCGACGAAAATTATGATTAATATATTATTAATTGATATTATAATAAAATAGTAACTAATAATTTATCATTAAGATTATAATTAAGACAAATAAATTATTAATTAATATTATAATTAAATATTTATTTATAAATTATTAATTGAAATTATAGTTATGATAAATTATTTATTATAATTATGATAAATAAATTATTATAATCAAGATTATAATTATAATTAATAAATTATTAATTAAGATTATATTTATGATTAATCGATTAATCAATTATTAACTCATATTATAATAAGACTATGGTTATAATTAAAGATTATAATAATTATGATTAATAAATTATTATAATTACGATTAATAAAGGTATAAATTATTATCAAATATTAAAATAAAATTATAAAATTACTAAATTATAAATCAAGATTATAATTATAATTATAATTAATAAATTAATAATTAAGACAATAATAATGACTAATTTTAATTAATTATAAATTAAATATTTTTTAAAATAATAATTGTAAAAAAATTAATATATAAAAGATAACAAATTATTAATTTATTAATTATTAATTAGTAATTAGTAATTAATTAATTATTAATTAGTTTTAACTAAATATTTAATATAACAACGAAATTATTAAAAAATAACTATTTTTTCCTCCAAAATTCAATTTTCTTTCTTCCAAATCCAAATTTTGGATTTGGTTATAGTTTACATATCTAAATCCATCTCAAACCAAATATAGGATTCCATGGATTTAACTCCAAATCCATAAAATCCTAAAATCCACCTCCAAATACGATTTACCAAACGGCCCTTAGTGCTCAATCCTCTTGATTTTCAGTCCTCACGAGACTTATATAGTGTACTGTAATATACAAGTGAATCCGTAAATTAAAGGCTTCTCCATTTTCAAGGAGGTTGTTAACAAGACAGAACGATAAATTTGAGCTAGGGTGGGCTGCGACGAGCTGGGATAGGCTGGAACGAGCTGGGGTGTTGGCTAGACTCATGGAAAAAAATGTTAGTGTCGGGGCACAATTTTTCGATGGAAAACTGAGAATATGAAACAATTGTAAGATATGTTCCAACGCAACACTTCTAGGAAGGTTGCGCAAGTATAACGAAGATCTAAGAAGATCTCGTTATTATATTACGAGAATCTAAACGAATTCGTAATCCACAGTAGAATATGATATACGAGAATCTAAGAAGATTTCGTAATCACAGCAACGAAGAAGATGACAGGCGAAAGATGGAAGATGGCCTGCTGGGGTGAATGATCACCGTTGCTCAAAGCTATATTCGCCTCACACGAATAGCTTCCAGGAACCAGCAAGTTCGTGGGAGAACTTTGGAACACTTCTGCTCTTCTGACTCCTCGGATCGTACACGGACTCCCGTACAAAAGCAACGCTGGTGCAAAGCTTCTCTTCTCTCTCACAGACTCTGTTTACTTGTGTTAAGAAACACTTGTAAACTTTTGTGATTCTCTGAATGTGTTCTGTATAGTATATGTCTGTGAAAGAGAAGAGACTTTATATAGACCCGAGTAGCAACTGCCCGGTTAGCACAACATTCGGGACGTGATAATAACTACTCCGAACGTGCAGTAACCGCTCAGATCATGCACATGCACGATCTGAAGCAAGTTGCGCCACTCAAGCAACCAGCGCGCCTTGCACCTTGCGCATAGAGCCACTTGTGCCACACTACGCCACACGCCTTGCACACCTTGCGCCACACGCACAACGCGCCACTTGCGCCACTTGCGCAACCTGCGCGCAACCTGGTGCAACCTGTGCGCAGCCTGGCGCGCGCAACGTGGCAGCGCACTATGCGCCTAGCGACGATGCTGACGTGCTAAGTGCAAAGTGCGCCAACAAAATGCCTCATGAGCCCATGAGCCCGAGTCCGAGTCGCTAAGCCTATACGGGGCTTAGCTCCCATGGAAATAAATTTTCCAAGAACAAAAAACATTAATACTTTTAATTGTTGATTTAGCATTTTTCCCATTAGAAAAATAATCCCACATGGCACACTCATGTGCACCTCCACACCACATGTGCATCTCTAAACTAGCATAGCTAATATATAGAGATACAACTTCTTTGGCCTATCCGATGTGGGACTAAAATTTCTAAAGAAAAGGCCAAAAATCCCAACAAAAAAAATCATATGGAAAAAAAAAAAAAAAAAACCATCCTAGAGTAGCTTCTCTATTGGTTGTCATTCGTAGGTTCTGAATTGCGTAGGTGTCCCTTTGGCTTGAATATATGCACAGTAATTTTGCATCATGAGCCCGAGTCCGAGTCGCTAAGCCTATACGGGGCTTAGCTCCCATGGAAATAAATTTTCCAAGAACAAAAAACATTAATACTTTTAATTGTTGATTTAGCATTTTTCCCATTAGAAAAATAATCCCACATGGCACACTCATGTGCACCTCCACACCACATGTGCATCTCTAAACTAGCATAGCTAATATATAGAGATACAACTTCTTTGGCCTATCCGATGTGGGACTAAAATTTCTAAAGAAAAGGCCAAAAATCCCAACAAAAAAAATCATATGGAAAAAAAAAAAAAAAAAACCATCCTAGAGTAGCTTCTCTATTGGTTGTCATTCGTAGGTTCTGAATTGCGTAGGTGTCCCTTTGGCTTGAATATATGCACAGTAATTTTGCAATTAAATATATGTTTGTAATTATTTCATGCTATGTTTAAGGTGATGGTTCTAGCTACGACAAGCTTCCCCGATAAATGAACGACATCAGCTGTTAATTATATTTGTCATTTTAGAAAAGAACTATGGAAAAGTTGTAAAGCAATAGTGTTAACAAACAAGTACTATATCAAAATATACAGTATTATATAGGGGTAAAGTGCATTTAAACCCTCCTTAGAGTTGCCTCGTTCGCAAAATAAGACCTTTTAGAAAACTTAAAGCAGTTTGCACCTCCCGCAAACCCTGTTTTGCGCAGAATACCCCTTTCCGTCAAATTGACGTTAGAACAGCCGTTAGAGGCCATTTTTTGGATTAAAAAAAAGTGGACTTCCCAAAATACCCCTAATGCTTACATTTGACTGTTGGCTCTTTTTCATTCTCTATGTATAAGACAATGTTTGTTTGAAACATAAAACCTAAACTTTATATTTTCTATTTTTTGACCGGTTGGTTGGAAGGAAAAATAATATATTTTTTTATATTTCTTTTTTTTTTTTACTTATTTGCTCTCATTTAATATATTGAAACTTTTTCTTACCTACAGATCTCAAATCCAACTGCAAATTTTTTTTATATTCTCTTTTTTTTTTTTTAACTTATTTGCTCTCATTTAATGTTTGAAGCTTTTTTTACTTATTCCTTTTTTTCAAGACGTCCAAATAGAAATTATGAAAGCCTATTCGTAGATAATTGACAAAGGCGGTGGCAGCCACTGAACCCGGACCATGCTTCGACATACATGTTTTGCAATTTATTTTTTGATTTTTGACACGTTTAGTAATATTTAAGTTATTTGTTTAAGTAATACATGTGATGAAAATAAATTTGTACCAAGATTTACAATTTCAGTTAGAATTAATAAATAAATAATTACGATAATAGTCATGACTAATAAATAATTACGATACAAGTTCAGGACTAATCGGACATTTGTTAAAAGATTTTTTTTTTCCAGAAATAATTTAAGATGAAAACCTACTATTTAGATTATAAACATTTATTTTCGAAAATGACGTCAAACATGAGAATTGATTTTTGTTTAATAATCTTTTTAATATTTTGTTTTTTGTTTCCATTTTTTTATTTCTTATTTCATATTTTTTTTCATCTTTTTAATAATCTTTTCTAGAATTAATAAATAAATAATTACGATAATAGTCATGACTAATAAATAGTTACGATACAAGTTCAGGACTAACCGGACATTTGTTAAAAAAAATTTTTTCCAGAAAAAATTTAAGATGAAAACCTACTATTTAGATTATAAACATTTATTTTCGAAAATAACGTCAAGCATGAGAATTGATTTTTGTTTAATAATATTTTTAATATTTTGTTTTTTGTTTCCATTTTTTTAGTTCTTATTTCATTTTTTTTTTTCATCTTTTTAATAATCTTTTCTAGTTTTTTAAGAGTGACTTTTATTTTCAAATTTGTATAGTTTTTGTTTTTGTCTTTTTTCATTGTTTAAGATTTATCCTCATTTTTTGGTTTTTTTGGAATATTTTGTCTATTTTTTATTTTTTCCATATTTTAATAGTATTTTTTGTTTTTTATTTGATTTTTTTTTCCAGTTTTTCATCATTTCTATTTTTTAAGAATTGATTTTTTTTTGTATTTATCAGTTTTATTTTTCCCAAAAATATTTATATATTTGTTAAATAAAAAATAATTTATGACAAAATAATTTTAAATAATATTTATCCATTTTTTTGACGAAACTAACCGTTTTTAACAAGTTAATACTAATTAAAATAATTTTAATAAATAATTTTACTAGCAAAGACCATTTTCCCTTTGTTAATATTTATCCACATTTTAACAAGTATTTTTGCTTAACCGTTTTTAACAAAATAATTTTAGAACTAACCGTTTTTAACAAGTTAATATTAGATAGCCCAGGGGTAAAATGGTCAAAACAACCCCATTTTAACACCCGTAAACAGAAAAGTTAGCGGAGGGGGTGATTTGAGCATTTTCGTATCTAGTTGGGTTTTTTTGGATCAGCGAGTCTTTATTTACATTTTCGTGCATCTAAGGAGGGTTTAAATGCACTTTACCCTATTATATAGTAATATACTTATCTCATTCTTGTGAACAAATAACAGGACAAGAGACTGCAGATTTGAACAAACAATTAATATCCATACATTTATAGGTGTTAAATAATGATATTTTAAGATTATCTTGCTCAATGAAATGTATATTACACCTCATAGTTGTCCAGGTGATTTTAAAAACAATAATTTTGTCATGCAACCCTTTCCTTACTGTCACACTCGCCCTTTGTTGTTACTTAGTCATATGGCTTCATGCTATTAGATAACTGTTTAATTGGCTTGACACATATTGTTAGCACATAATCTATATATCGTCTCGAAATTTCAGTAAACTAGTTGCCTAATTTATAACATAGTATCATAATGCTAATCTAGATACTGTGTTTAAATTTTCTGTACATGCCTGAGTTCTTTATATATGCCTTTCAATGGATGCGTTTGCCACATTTTTCTGGTTCATTCTAGACCAATATATGCATATTGTTGTGGGACTATACATATAAATTTCTATATCAGCATTGGAAAATTTTCAATACCCCCACTAAACATCTCAGAAACTATATCAAATTTCCAGGGGAGAAGTAGAGTAAAAGTGAATAGGGGTGAGGTCTCACAGGTGGCGTAAATGACACTAAGTAGGTTGAAGTTCACCAAATATAACTTCTACTCTACCAATTATCACTATCGACAATGAGCAATCAGAGGCTCGTTTGGTTCACTGAAGGGAAATTGATTTTCTTGTACTTTCCATGGAAATAAAAAAAAGTAGAATTCATGTCACATTTTCTTTCCATTGTTTGGTAAAACAAGAAAACCACCTAGGTAAGACTATTTGATTTCCTTTCTAGTGTTTGGTTCGTGCAGAAAAGAAAAGCAAAAATATATCAATATTCCAATAATATCCTTATCTTCTAAAATAAAAATGACATTATGAAAATCCAAAGGGACCCAGAATACAGAAGTTAATGCTAAAATAAGCAATAACACATTGTTAGTTTTGTCATAATTTTTTGTAATAAATGTTGGAAAAGGAGGAGAAAAAATTAATCCCATGGGTCATGAGTGGAACCATATTCCTTTTCATTTTTTCTCTTGTCAGGAAATTGATTTCCAACTTTATAGCTACCAAACAAAAGAAATGAACATTTTTTTTTTCCTGGTTACTTAAATCCGTGAACCAAACGAGGCCTCGAAGCCCCCAATATTCTTATCAACGAAACTTCCAGTATGAATGCAAACCATTGCTGGAGTGAAAAAGTCTTCCCTATCTATCATGCATGTCAGTTAAAATTCCTACTTCCTACCAAACATTTATACTGTCCAAAATAACCAAGTTTTTCATATCAGCTTTGCTTGCAAATAGATCATCGGGTTTTAGTCACCTCTAATTGCCACCTCAGTGTCTCTAGTGAGGACTTGGTGCTGAGAATGGGTACAAAAAATACAGCTTGATGGCTTGCGACAAGCATTAGTCCTATCCCTTTAATCCAGAGTCGCGCTTGTACAACTAACCATTAGAAGACCAAATCAAAATCATGATGGGTGTCATTATTTCCATCCTCTTTTCTCTTCACAAACATGTTGGTAGTTCATTCATGGATAAAGAATTCTGGAAATTGGACTTTAGAACTAATCTTTTTTTTTAACAGTTACTATTATCACACTATCTATCAAGGCTCATATGCCAATCAAGCCACACAAGTATGAAAATTGATTAAAGATGAACAATGAAATTAACAGTCTACTGCTAATGCTTGTTTGTAAATAATAATAATACATAATCATCATCATCCTGTGTACACCAAATCCATGCAATGGCTAGAAGAACATCATCAACAACTGAAGTGGAACAGAAGAAACAAAGAAAACTAACCAAGAAAGAAAGCAAATTCAGTAGGAAGGCGGCTGGCGTGGACCGGCTGCGCCCGGGGATGCCCATGTCCCGAACACCTCGGGGTTCCCCATCAGATTTGGTGGCATTCCCATCGGCATGGACATCGCCGCCGACGTGATCTCGTCCAGCCCCATCCCTCCCCCAGGACCATCCTCCGCCGGCCCCACCTCCTCTTCCTCCGCCATCGGGAGCCTCTCAAACGTCGCGTTGGCAAACGTCGCAGCGATGACCATCACCGGCCCGGACGCCATCAGCTCCCCCACCACGCAGCCCCCCACCACCTGTCCCTGCCCGCCGGAGAGGTACACAGTCAGTCCGCTGGCGGCGGACGCGGCGGGCGTGGGGAGGAAGGCTCCGGAGAGCGACAGGATCTCGAAGCGGCCATGGAGAGCGACGACGTTCCCCCCGGGCTGGCGGAGGGAGACGCCCTCGACGATGCCGCTGCCGCTGAGCACCGACACTCCACGCTGTCGCCTGCGCGCAAAGGAGTTGACGGCGTCGACGATGTCGGTGCCGGTGGCGATCTCGAGGACGTGGGAGCGGAGGGCGTTGGGGCTTTCCCGGGTGATGATGATGGGGGGCTTGGGCTTGTTCTTGGATCCCGCGGGGCGGCCGCGGGGCCTGCGGCTGCTGCCTCCGCCGCTGCTGCCGATGTTGTCAGGGTTGCTGGTGCGGCCCGTGTCGTCGTCGGCATTGTTGTTGGTGTTGGTGTTGCTGCTGCTGCTGTTGGTGGTGTTGGCTTCTAGTTTGGATGGTTGGAGGGAAGGGAGGAGAGGGTCCATTCCTCCTCCTCCTCCTCCACCCATGCCCACGTTTCCATTCCACCAATGGTTCGCCAGCTTTTCTTTCTTTTAATTCACAGCAATCAAAGAAGGAAGCAACGCAATAGCAAGCAAGCTACAAATCTCTCTCTCGTTGCTATGTATCATGTGTACAGAAAAGGTTGGTGTTCAGAAACATGAAACTGCCCACAAGTAAGGCTCTTCCACTTGACAAAGACGTGCATATTCAGATCAAGCAACCTATAGCTGATAAATTCGCACGTACTGTACTACAGAGAGAGAGAGAGAGACTAAAATCTTTCTGACTTTCTCTCTATCAGTGTCTTAACTCTTCTCTTTTTTTTCTCTGTAGCTTTGGCTACAGCTCGAGGCTCAACAAGACTTAAAGATGAATTGAGAGAGAGAGAGAGAGAGAGAGAGAGAGAGATAACGTGCGAATGAGAAAGTAGGAGAGGAGTGGGAACAGGTCACTGTCCCAAAGTCCCGACACAGTAACGAATGCAGGTAACTAAAGGAGAAACACAGAGAATGCATCCATCTAATCTGAATCTTAATCTAATGCTAGGAAGAGTGAAGAGGGTCCACTGTCCAAGACACACACTAAGCAGCATCACTAATTGCCACACATATATATATATATATATATATATATATATATATATATATATATATATATATATATATATATATATAAAAGACTGGCAGAGGCAGCAAAAGCAAATGTCCTAAATCCACGTGTAACCTACTATCTATTGATAAGTGTTGGATTTTTGGCTTTTGCATTGAAAATTTTAGTCCCACATCGGCTAGGTCAAAGGAAGTGTATCTCTATATATAAGCTATGCGTGTTTTGAGATGCACAAGTGTGGTGGAGGTGCACATGGGTGTGCCATGTGGGATATTTTTCTAGTGAAAAAAAAAAATCAAATCAACAATGAAGCATTCATGCTTTTGCTCTTGGAATTTATTCCATTGGAGCTAAGTCCCGTAGAGACTCGGATTCGGGCTCATGAGACGTAATGTGGCGTAGTGTTGGCGCACTCTGCACTTTAGTGACGCTATATAAGCTTCTCTGCTCTCTTTCTCTCTCTCTCTCTCAAAGTGACAAGTTCAGAATTCATATAAGGCAAAAGTGTTTTTTTAGCACAATTTCTTACGTGTTTCCACAGAGTTTGAGAGAGAAGAGAAGCAGTACACCAGCGCCACTTAGGCAGGAGTCTGTGCGCCTTCTGAGGAGTCAGAAGAGAAGAGTGTTCCAAAGTTCTCCGTCGAACATGTTGTTTCCTGCAAGCTGTTCGTGTGGGACGAATTAAGCTTTGAGCAACGGTGATCATTCATCCCAGTAGGATGTTCTTCCATCTTTGCCTGTCATCCACTTCGCTACTGCGGCTTGCAATTCGATTTGTACCTTCTTTTTAGAAGTACTACTATCGTTTGCTGCTGTTATGAAATCTTTTTAGATTTTCGTAATCCAAATTCTTCCAAGGATCTCTGTCAAGCAGCTTCTTTGAAGTATTGATAGAAATATTATTTTTATAATCCTTTTATTTTCTCAGTTTTTTATCGAAAATTATGCTCCGGGACTAACAATAAGTGGCCTGTGTACAAACAAACGTTATCTCTCTATTCTATTCCTTTCCTTATTATCTCTGCTTAATCGGCTCCCCTTTGCATCTCCTTCCTAGTATGCTTTGCTTACCTTTGTTGTCGTCGCCCCCTTTTAATAAAGTTTTATGTGTTGCTTACTTATTATTTCATATGATCCCCACGTCTTATCTTTCTTTGTCCATAATGAACATGTAACATGCTCACCACTAATAAAAAAAACTTGGCCATTTTGTGTTCGATCTGTACACATATAGATCTTCAATCTTGAAACAAACAGTTCATTTGTATGTCTATTCAATTATGTCTGGGTAATTAGAGGTCATGTGTTTGGTTTCTCAAGCACTTCCTTGTTAAGAAACCATTTACTTTCTATTTATTTATAGGGAAATTTATCCAAGATAGGTTTCTTCATGTTAGTCAACAAACAATGGATAGGGAAATTTATTTTGAATTCCCTACCTTGTGATGTAGATCCAAGATGGGATATTGGTCATGTTAAATTGTTAATCAATGATGAACGGGTTGTAGAAACATTTTTTGGGTAATAGCAAACGAATTCTAAATGTTTATTTTTTTCAACAAGTAACGACGTGGTAACTCTTCATGTTATGCATTATGGATCTAATACTCAGTTATTCCAATACATGAATTTGTTGCGTG
>JANAVB010015240.1:0-30000 GCA_029216955.1 Iris pallida
TTGTAGCAATCTTGCGACATGTTAAATCGGACTTGATGCTCAACAATCTTGTAACCACCTCCAACGGTGAATGATCCTCACAACCAGGATATAATATAGTCCTTGCATTCTCCAGTAACTCCATGAACTGTGCAGCATCGACGTTCGGTGCCTCCTCAAGTGCATCATGATCGTCCGGATCGAAACTAGGCCCGTCGCGTCAAAAATCATGTTCACCATCCATCGTCGTAAGCAGCGTTGTTATGGACATCCACATAAGACTCATACTCCGATGCTAAAGACACAAGTTCTCCGTGCGCGCTCCACTGATAGTAATTCGACGTAAAATCCTTCGAGTATAAATGATACGTGACTTCCACTTCTGGATGATATTTCAAGTTGCGACATCTCACACACGGACACTTAATTTTGGTACCGTCCACGTACTGAGGGAACGCCTTGGCAAACTGCAGGAACTGCTGTACACCCTATATGATTCATCCCGCACACCGCACATGTCATCAGGATGACGGTTGTACATCCACGAACGATTTCGTAAGTAGTAATTCATATCCATATCCAATTGAGGATAATTCTGTAAGATAGATACATGCACATTGCAGTCAGTGAATGAATGTTAAGACAGTTTAGATATGGGTGCACAACATAAACTGTTCATTCATTCCACATATTACAAACAAAAAATTGAAGGAAGAAACAAAAACAACTGTGTTGGGACTCAAACAACTATCTTGTGTCAAAGTTTCGTATCCGATAGACCGATACTAATCCGATACGGTCGATACTAATCCGATACCGATTCTGATACTCATCCCGTCCAATATCGACCCTTTGGGTCTACAAGAGTTATTTCACCCAGTTTGTCAAGAAAGGTAAAAAATTTAAATTAATATCCAATATCGACCCTTTGGCCTGTGCTTGAGCAGTATCCTAACTCAAACTATCTATCCTAACTAATAAATTAATATCCTACTTTAACATCTACTAACTCTCATATTCCTTCTAACATAAACTAATATCCTAATCTAAACTAACCCTTTAACTGAAACTAATATCTAAACAATGTTAATCATGAACTAACACCCTAACCTGGAAGTCCACACTGCTCAAGCACAGGCCAAAGACCAAGTTATAAGGCAAAATACAGGCAACTGCCTGTAGCTACAAGGCAAAACCAAATGTTGACGGTATTATACCGTCAACATTTAAAAATTTTACTTGTCTTGACAAATGAGTAAAGTAACTCTTATAGACCGAAAGGATACTCTATACACTCTATGTAATACGATATACCAATCATACCTACACTTCTAGGATACTCTATACACTGTAGGTACTAGGATACTCCTTAGTATATAGATATCAAAATCACTTAGTATGACACAAATATGAGTGTGCATTTCATATAAGAATCTAAACATAAACTATAAGAATCTAAACTAAACATAAGCGACGTCACTAAAGACGTCGGTAAACGTCGCTATTACATATATACATGCTTACACTAGTCAACTAGGTCAATCCTAGTCCAGTCAAGTCTCACTAGGCCTAACCAAGCCTAGGCAATCAAACACACACCATCAGAAGTCATAGAGAACACTATTACATATATATACATGCTTACATTACATTCATATATTTGAACTTGCATTCATTCAATCATAGGCATATTTACATAGATGCTTGCATTTCTACATTCATTCATGCATTCATTTCTTAACTATATGCATTACACTTGATTATTAGTTCATGGCATTTATGCATACATATATGTCTATCACATATGTTATCTAAACATGCATAATACATTCACCCATTCTATTCCTTATACATATGCATTACATGATTACATTTCATATGTTATCCAAACATTGCATTTATAACTTGCATATATCCATGTATTCCCATTTGCATACTATATGCATATTGCATTCATATGTGCTTACCAACTTGCATATATCCATGTATTCCCATTTGCATACATATATGCATATTGCATTCAGATTTAACAGAGGTGCAAAAGTGTGTGTGTCCACATTCAGATTTAACAGTCGCTGATGCAAGTTTGTGTCTGTGCCGTGTCAGTGGAAGAGAGGGTTAGGGTTAGCTATACCTGGACTGGGTCGGGTAGGGGTCGCCGGAGCGGAGCAGGGGACGGGGGTCGCGGTGGAGGAGCGACGACGAGGTCACCAGGGAGGAGCGGACGCCGGAGACGAGAGGGAGAGAGACAACGCCGGAGGGAGGGAGAGAGAAACGAGAGAGAGCGATCGTCGGGGGGAGGCAACGCCGGAGGGAGGGGTCATCGGGGAGAGGCCTCGCCGGAGGGGAGGAGCTCGTCGGGGGGAGCGGTCGCCGGAGACGAGAGGGGGAGGGGAGAGAAACGAGAGCGCTCGGCGGGAGAAAAAAATTTGGAAAATAAAATGAAATCGATCGGGTTCCCAGAACCCGAAATGAAAGTTTTTAGCGACGTCTAAGTGATAGCGACGTTAGGGTTCACAGAACCCTAAATGAAAGTTTTTAGCAACGTCGCTAGATGTCGCTATTCAGTAATAGGATAGCGACGGACATGATTAAATGTTGCTAAACGTCGCTGAATAAAATACATCAGCGACGTTTTGCGACTACATAGCGACTTGTTCTTTCCAAACTATAATTACAGTCGCTACTAGTCGCTAAACGTCGTTGATAGTGACGTTCAGCGACGTCATTTACATACGTCGCTAAATACACAAAACATAGCGACGTTTTCAACTGGCATTGCTAAATTCGTCGCTAATTTGACATAATTTGGTAGTGATACCAATTCAAGTAACATCCTCACAAGCCGAGCCATCTTTAACAACAACCCACCTCTAGCAATCATGCCATTCATAGGTGAACCATTATGTCTAACAGTTAAAGAAATAGCTGCATTTAAACCATCCCAATGGCCAACTATACACAACCGAAAACAATTATATAAATGCTTACAGCTAACACTTATTAGTTCAAAAGAACAGGACCCAACTGCTACTCATTTCCTCCAGACACAATTTTGAAAACAAAATGTAATAACAAAATTATCATCAAACTCAATCTCAGAATTCCAACAGTTCTATAAATGCATTTGTGCAGAAAACCCAACCACCAAACTATATAAAGAATATACAATATATTGAAAGAATAATCACTCCAAAATAAGAGTAGAAATCTTAATTGTAAACTATAATTATTGCAACACTTGCCACGCCAATCCTAGCCTTCAATAGCCTAACTTGCGGACACGAACAAGGGACACGAGCTCTGCATACAGCTACGGCCACACACGCTGGTATTGATATAGCATTGCAACCCAACCAAGGACACGAACACAGCACGAATTTTCCCTACCAAATACGAACAGAACACAAGCACCACCAGACACGAACAAGACACCAAAGAATAGACCTGGCCAAGCCAAACGGACTCAAATGAGAGGAAAAAAAAACTATCTATTGAAAGATAACATAGGTACCTGAAGTAGTAATCGAGAACACAACCAGATGTCGAGCTCTTCAACTGAACCCGAGGGTATTATTCCAAATCACTGCTCAAAACCAAAAGAAACTCATACGCCAACAACCAAAATACTACAGCTACTTTTAATGGAGCAACGCGAGAGAGAAAATGAGGAGGTAAACTCAATCGTTCCACAAATACTTACCGATACGAGCAGCAGCTGCTCTCGAAAAACTTCCAAATTATCTCTCGATATCCCGAGAATCACTAAATCAATTAACGAACAAAATAGTCGATCAACATTACACCATGGCATCAAACCGGCAACGAAAACTTAGACTTACCAAATGATGATCAACAGAGGAAACACTCAGATCTGACCGATCAATGATGAGGAAGAAATAGGTCAACCCGATCTGTGTTTTGTGAACATCGTGTTAGTGATCATGAGCAAGAAATCGGGAACCAAGAATTTCCGAGGAAATTAGAGACTCACCGAACCATAGATCGGAGAAAAAAGCCGTTCCCACAATCACAGAAGAAGGAGTTGATGTTGAGATCGTCAAGCCAAGATGAACCACTCTAATGAGGAACGCGCGGATGGAAAGGAGAAATCGCTGCCGATCGGAGCCATGTGCTCACCGAGGGTCTTGCGGGAGTGAAAGAGTCGTCGATCCGTAGAGATTGCTTCGCCCCTAGTCGCCGGAGAGGAGCCTGACCATCGTCTCCATCGCCATAAAACCGCCGGAGAGGAAATTAGGGTTAGGCCTCGGCGGGAGAAAGGGGATGAAGCTGCTGAGCTCCCGATTTGAGGAGGAAAGAAGAAAATGAGTTGGAAAAATATAAGTTCTCTCTCTCTCTCTGGCGCGAATAAGTAGAGGATTGCAATTAAGCATTTAAGCCCCTCCACCCTGTGGCATTTAATCACTTAAATCCTGGCCCCTGGCCCTTTTTACTATTTACAAGATCAATTAGAAAAAAAGTTAGAAAATGGTTAGGAGGATTTAAAAAATAGGTACCACTCAATTCCTTGTAACAACTAGAAATTTCCTCCCAAAGTCATAAATTTGAATTTTCCTCCAAAATAGTTATGAGGTTTATTATTTGAAATTCAAAATAAACAAGAAAATCATTAATCAAAATAGATTTAAGATTTTCAAAATATTGAAAAAGTGGAGTGACATGATGATTGTTGTTTATTTAGCTATATTAGTTGTGGATTGTTATCGTGCATTGGTACGCATGATTCTTACCCTCATTATATGTTCATTTTTCTCCTGCTTTATATTTTATCCTGTTAGCTTTTTATCGCCCGTCCTTGAGCCTTCCTTTATGGTATGGTATGGTTGGTCTGACCAACCCCTGATATTTCCAGATTGCCAATGGCTGACCATGTGGATCTTCCAGACTTGACTTGGAGGATGTGCTTCAGTTCCAGACCATGCGAGGAACTGTGGGAAGGTATTATTGTCTACATTATTATCTTACACTATAGACTCTTGATTATCATATGAGTATTTTCTGCTTTCCATATGATTATCTCTCTTGCTGTTATTTCATTGTTGTTGCCTGTGGATATGAGATCGGATTTAGGCCATAGATTGATTGCATACTAGGATACCCCAAAGATTGACAGCCGTAATCGCCATATGACGTATTCGTACCTTATACGGTGTAGCTGGCCTACGTCTGTTCCTGTATTCCGGTACTGGGACATGACACCCGACATCAGTGAACTAGACTTTGAATCTCTTACCTTGGAGGACACCAATGAAAGAGGCGCTGAGCAATAGAGACGGACGAAGGACGACGGAAGAGAAAAAAAACTTGTACATTTTTTTACAATTTAGTTGACATTAATAAATTTATGTTGCAATTTAGTTGTCCAAAAATCAAAAATTGCCCAAAATTGTATATTAATTTTTGTTGAGATTATTAAAAAATTTCAGTTTATATCCTACATTTTATTAGACTTTAAATTTATGTTTTTATGAATTTTATTTTTTTGGGTTTTTCTCACTCAACCGGGCCGACCAATCTAGAGCTAAATCAGCCGGGCCCAGGCCCGGTTCAGTCCGGCCCGACCAAACCGGGCCCTGGGTCCGAGCTGGGTTCAGCCACCCCCTCTCCTGGTTAGCCCGGCCCGGTCCGCTCTCACTTAAGGTCTAAGCCCGGCCCGGACCGGGCCCGATCAAACCCGATTTGACCTGGGGCCGGGCCAGCCTAGACCGGCCCACACAACACCTTGAAATTACAGTAGAGTAGCATCATAAAATTAATGAAAAATATTTTTGAAAAATTGAACAAATTTAGATTCTCTCATTTCTGAACCAAAACATACAAATGGTGAAATTTTGACCAGGTAATCCAACCTAGCCAAACATGGGTATGAGAACGTTGGATTCTTTTCCCATGAAAAAAGTAATAGAAATAGAAGGTAAATTCCTAGGAATACCATACCGTCGTCCAGACACCACCTTACGGTACAACTTTGAGGTACTACAGGTTCTCTAGATAAAATAGGCAAGGATTACCTATATGGGTGCCAGTAATGACATTATTTCTTCATGAGAAGACAAAATGATGTTGGTACAAAAGTGAAGCAAATTAAGTTAGTTTACACAGCCAAGGATAGGCAATGACCATGACAAGATAAATTGATTGTTAAGATAACCTATGTAATATGTCCAAAGGATTGCCAACTGTCCAGCCTGAGATTCAGTCTCATATCTATTCTTCAAAAAAGTCTATTTCCAGGCACGAAAACTCATAAATTTCTCAAATGCAAGCCTAAAATCCATAACTTATAGAGTTATTTGTATTTACCCCCCCAATTGCTAATTCTATTTCTACTTTCCCCCCAATTTTATTTTAATTAGTTCCCCCCCCCCCAATCTTTGGATAAAGTGCAAATAAATTCTCCTTAGATTTACGTTTTTGCATTTGAGGACCCCTTGTTTAAAAAAAAGATCCTACATTTTAATTTTGCTCAGTTTACACCCATGCCATTAACAGACGTTAAAATACGTCTAAAAATATGATTTTATGCCTCCATCCCTCTCTCTCTGGTGTGGGAGTTTGTCAAGCGGGGCCGACCAGAGGAGAGGGGAGGGTGGCCGGCCAGTGGAGGTAGGAGGAGCGGGTCGAGCTAGGAGTGAGCATTCGGTTAATTCGGTTCAAACCGAACCGGAAACCGAATTGAACCAAAAATCGAATAAGCAAAACCGAAACCGAACTGAATTGGCCCATAACCGAATAAAACGAAACTGAATTAAATCGGTTCAATTACGATTTATTTGTACTTTTTGTTAATATACATATATATATATATATATATATATATAATATATATATATATATATATTAATATATATATATATATATATATATAGTAACTAACTTTTCTTATTCTGTTTTTGGTTTGGACTGAAACCGAAACCTAAGATCGAAACATAATAAGAAAATTTAGTATTTTCAAAACCGAAACTGAATCAAAACTTTTTAAAATCGAACCAAATCTCTTATTCGGTTCGGTTCGATTTTCGGTCCAAACAGAATAATGCTCACCCTCAGGTCGAGCATGGCTGACCAGCGGAGGGGGGTCGGCCAACAGAGGGAGGAGGGGGTTGGGAGGGCTGGCTAGCGGAGGGAGGTGGGGGACGGGTCGAGGGGGCCGACCAGCAGAGGGAGGAGGGGCGGTCGAGGGGGACCGAATAAGAAAAAAAATCGAACAGAACCGAATAAGAGACTCGGTTCGGTTAAAAAAGATTCGGTTCGATTTCGGTTTTGAAAATACTAAATTTTCTTATTCGGTTTCAGTTTCGATTTGGGTTTCGGTTTCGGTCCAAAACCGAAACCGAATAAAAAATTTAGTTTATATATATATAATATATTATATAATATAATAATATATTAATATATATATATTATATATATATTTTTATATATTTATATATATATATATATATCTATAATATATATATATATTACAGATATATACTAAAAAAAATTAGGTATATAAGTACTATATACATTAACAAAAAGTGCAAATAAACCGAATAAACAAAAATCGAACCAATTTAATTTAGTTCGGTTTGATTCGGTTATGGGCCAATTCGGTTCGGTTTTGATTTTGCTTATTCGATTTTCGGTTCGTTTTGAACCAAATTAACCGAATGCTCAACCTAACTCGACATGTCCCCTCCTCTCTCCGCTGGCTGGCCACCCCCCCTCTCCTTAGTCGGCTCCGTTTGACAAGCCCCCACCACTGGAGAGAGAGGGAGAAGAGAGTAGGGGGAGGGGTAAAATCGTATTTTTAGACGTATTTTAACGCATGTTAATGACATGGGTGCAAACTAAGCAAAAATTAAAATGCGGGGGTTTTTTTAAACAAGGGGTCTTCAAATGCAAAAACGCAAATCTAAGAAGGGTTTATTTGCACTTTACCCAAAGATTGGGGGATAACACTAATTAAAATAAAATTGGGGGGAAGTAGAAATAGGATTAGCAATTGGGGGGGTAAATACAAATAACTCTAACTTATATCCCCAATTCACGGTTTCCAAGAACAAACACAACCCCAAAAGAGAACACTAGCATTTTACTAGCAAAGCAGTAATAAAAGAAACCTAGATAAGCAAACATAATAATTACCACCAAAAGAAGATAATTCTAGGTTACATTCTGAAATTTTAGATTTTCAAAATTTAGGAAACGGTCAAAAAGCAATATCGGCAGCTCTAGAAAAGTTCAAAAAAAATCAGAAAAGCACTACTGAAGATATACAACCACTTCTCAGCTGACTCGGAGATCTCATAAAATATATATGATGACACCGTCCACACAATTCTCAGCTATGGTTCTCTTCTCACTCTGTATCAGAGTGCTTAACCCAAACTACCTACAAAGCAAATTATAATCAATATAATGAGAGAAATACTAAAACAAAAAAGGATCAAGAAAATGTTATCATGAAGGAATCTCATATGCAACATACTTTAGGCAGAAGAGTCATCTGACATAGTAAAATATGTGCAAAGTGGAGTACATAATATTTCCTCAGGCAATTAAGAAATGTGAAACTAAAAATAAATAGAAGAAATATAAACACATACTAGCTGCATGACTTGCAAGTGGCTGAATCAGAAGATTTTGGAGTTTGCTGCTTTGACAATTCATTATTAGCAGGCGTCTAACCCGTTTTCGTAGGGTGAGGAGTTACAGTGTGCGCCCCTTCCTTCTATTGACACTTATCAATGATATAAATTATAAAGTAGAAAAACAATTGATATTTAACTGCAATCTGTCATTGTAGACGAAATTTGAAGGGTAGAGAAACTCTCCAAACGAAGCACAACTAACCGGTCTTCTGTCCAGCAGGAGAAACAAGTTTTGCATTTTTCTTAGTAGCCGTTGGTCTTTGAAGCAGATTCAATAAGCTGCTTCTTTCCACTAACTGCAGGCTACAAAATCAAAACGAGTACCAAAATTGAAATGTTGTCAATAAAACAGAAGTCGTGAACCTTCCACATAATAATTGTAAAGATATATTTACCTTGCTTCCGCTTTCACAACAATACTATCCAAAATTTCCTTAACCTGAAAATACTTAAATTGAGAACTAATTTATAGACAATAGTTGGAAGATATGTCTAGTATAAGAGGTGGCAGGTTATTGCTGAATGTTAGATTAAAAATTGTCACAAGAATCTTGACAGGTTTTGGGTTGAAAATCAACAATGGTAAGCAAAAGCAAATCTCAAGTCCTGGGAGGACTTTGAGTTTTGAGTTTATGTCACTCATGTTTTCTGTTATACATATTTTGTATATGTGTACGAAATTCTGACATTTGTCAGTGACCTGTATTTAGACTTGTCTTGCTTAATCTTGCCTTGGTTTAGTTTTGGTTTGTTCTTGGCTAGTCTTGGTTTGGTTCACCTTGGTTCTACAAGACATGGCTTGGCTTGGTTTGGTTTGGGGTTGGGTTGAGATGAGTTGGCTTGGTATATAATCCAACTCCTCTCTCTCTCTCCTCCATTATTTCTCATTACTTCTTCATCTTCTTCTTACTCCTCCCACCTACCAAGCCTTAGGCAAGTGCAACTTGCTCCATGGAGAATATGATGGATTCATTTTTGTTTGTTCTATCTTCTTCTCTACATGATTCTAAGCATCTTTAGAACTTGAAATTTTCGGTTTTGATGGTTATATTTTTGTATATCTAAGTTTTAAGATTTTTTTGTGTTTTCTTGGTTTTGATCTCTAAAAACTTGGTATTTCCACAAACTAATGGTTCTACGTTGTAGAGAATTAATTTCGTGCAGTTTTGGCTTTTACTTCGCTTGATTTTGACTTCGGATAAGGAAGTTATGGTCATGGCAAGTTTTTGGAACTTTCATGGCTGAACTTGCTGTTTGGGGACGACGATTCCCATGCGCCAAAACTCCCATGCGCCCGGGAGGCCATGCGCCGTGAAGTCCCGACAACGTATCCTTTGACTCCGAGTATGTCATGCGCGTAGTTTTCCTGCGCGCATGTACTGAAGACGCAACGTGATTTTCCCATGCGCAGATGTGTAGGAATTTTCATGCGCGGATGTGCAGGAATTTCCCATGCGCAGATGTGCAGAAATTTTTCATGCACGGATGTACAAAAAATTTTTATCCGCGGATGTGCCCGAATTCTTGTGCGCCGGAATTACCCAAAATTTCTATGCGCCGGAACTGCCCAGAGTTGACCATGCGCTGGATTTGCTCTATTTCACTATTTTTGCCTGTTTAAGTTATTTTGTAGCTAGAATCTTGTAAAACTCAAAACATAAAAGTTGTAGATATTTGTCTTAGCTTCAAGAATCTTCTTGTATCACTAATTGGAGTTTACATGTGATTGATAGTTCCAATCACCCATGAATGTACTTGATCTTCTTTGCACGTTTTTCTGTACTTGTCCTAAATTATGACGACCCGACTTGATAAGCTTGAACTTGACTTGAACATGATAACATGACCCCGTCTCGACATGACTTGATAGTGGCCCGTCGAGGCGCACTCTTGACAAATAACAAGTAAACTTGATATGACATGTATAAACTTGATAGTAGCCCGTCGAGGCGCACTCCCGACAAGTACTCTCGACATGACCAGTAACCTGACATGATATATATAATCTTAAAAGGCTCTTGCGACAGCTACCTTAACTTGCTAAGTAACTCTTGTCTTGACACCGTGGTTGATTTTCTTTATTGTGCATATACAAGATACCCGTCTCGTCTTGCATCATGTCTAGGCCATAGATTCCTGGTTACCACGGTCAAGAATTCATAATGAATCCGACTAGGTTAATGACTAGATTGATCAAGTAGTCCATATAGAGAGATTTTCCCGGTTACAGGCAACCCCGTTATCCCGGCCACACCTGAGGGACTTGTAGCCTACCGACGAGTATGGCACATTTTCAGCTCACTGTCATGTGGGGCACTTCTTCAAAATATAAGTATTGAAAGTACACCAGTAATCTTGATAACTTTTATAACTCTTATAAATCACCTCGCCTGGATAACCTAGATAGCTGCAGGATTTGTGACCATGGGAACATCTCATTGCATCTTGTTAGTAACTAAGCTTTTGATAACCCTAGTTAGCTAACAATAGCAAGCCATAGGACTTGATTGCCCGTGCTTGAATGAATTGTCTCATGATTAACATGGGAATTATATTCTACCTCTTGTTCCTCCTACTACAAGCTTATGTTAACTCAGTCGTTTATGTTATTTAACTATGCTCTTTTATCAGTTCTTCTTTTAATTGTATGCTGGTTTTAGTTCCTAAGTTGAGCCTCCCTTATGGCACTTGCTTTCTGTGGTTGACCCAGCTGGTTGCATAGCCTGATTTTGGAGTAGCACTCGAGGATCTACCCGCCTTCCAGCCAGATGGTAAACACAAGACGCAATCCTGGCAACGAGTGGATTTCTTATTTTGCTCTCTCACTCAATTGTAAATTATTCTTTTGAGGCGTTTAGCCGTCGAGCAAGTTTTAGCTCGTATTGAAACTTAATTTCTGTCTGTCTAAGGGTGTAACATGATTGACAAATCCTAGGGTTGATCATGTATGACTTAACTCTTGTTAGTCTTTGCATTTTGTATGACTAGTTTCATGATCATCTGAATATGTAATATTTTGGATGCCTTATCTTGTATGTCTGATGATCTAACATCTCGTAACAACTATTGCTTGCTTGAGATTGAGATACTAGGCTTGTTCTAGACCATAAGAGACTGATGGATTGTAGTTTAAACCCTCATGCATCTAGACAGCCATGACCGTATTACGAGGTGGGTGGCACTTCAATGTACGTAGCTGGCTATGTCTGTCCTCGCTCTCTAGTATTCTGGTTTTGGGCATGACACGATTTAAGTGGTGGCCGATGCAGATCTTATAAAATCAAGATGTGTGAGGGTTTTACTGGATAGATGTCTCAATCAGCATTTGCCTTTGATCTTACTCGTGTCTTCTAATCTTTCTAAATCTTGATGTGATGACTTGCCTATATCATTGATCTATCTTGGTCCTTCCTTATTGTTCCCCATGTCATTTATTCAGTGGTTGTTTCTGGTCCTACGATCAGTCGGGTAGAGCACCTCTAGAGAACCAGCAACAAGTGAACCAGTCGCAACCTGGGGGCCAAGCCTAGCACTTTAGGGCAGCATCCAGAGTCATGCCTTCCGGGGACCCCGAGCCCCCAGTCCAGCCTGCAGAGCCTGACAATAGAACCCTGATGGGACTCATCTGGGACTTGCTTGCGTCACAAGATCGTCGGGGCGATGTCCTGCACCAGATAGTATAAGAAGATATGGACAGAGTTGGTTATCAAGGGAACAGTACAGCCAACAGCTTTAAGCGCCTGAACCCTTCTTTCTTTGACGACAGTGAAGATGCTATTGCCACTGGTGCTTGGCTACAGGATATATAGGTTATTCTGGAGGCAGCTATGACTCTTACTATGGCAGAAGAATTGGCATCAGGGAGGTGGTGACATGTACCATTCTCGTCAACTTTTTTCCAGCATCAGTATTATTTGATTCGAGTGCATCGTATTCATTTATGTCTACACGATTCGCGACACAGATAGGGCTGGAGCCCGAGTCATTATCAGTAAGGCTCAATATATTTAATGGTAACGTTCTGGGGAGTAGATAGAGTCTTTTCCTCGTGTTGAATCGTAGTTAGCGGTAGAGAGTTTTCGTTAGATTGATAGAATTTCGATGGCCGACTATGATATGGTCCTAAAAATGGATTGGTTGAACGATCAATACGCAAGGATAGACTGCCATATTGGCAAAATTATTTTTGGTATTCCGACAAAGTAGAATTTTCGTTTTCCATAGGCGAAGTAGAACCTTCTCCACCAGTCTTACGGATGGCGGTAGCTGCAGCAGTTCAGTTTCCCAGAGTAGTAGAAGAATTTCCTGACGTATTTTCCGAAGAGCTTCCAGGCATGCCACCAGAGAGAGATAGAGTTCACCATTGATTTGATTCCAGGGACGGCACCAGTATCAGAGAGGGTCTACAGAATGACACCATCAGAATTGGAGATACTGTACAAGATGATTGAAGAACTCAGAACCAAGGAATTTATTCGTGCTAGAGGATCCTTGGGGAGCCCGATGCTTCTTGTGAAAAAGAAGGATGGTACGTTAAGATTATTTGTTGATTATCGTACCTTAAATTCTATAACAATTATGAACCAATATCCCCTACCAAGGATAGATAATTTTTTCGATCAACTCAGTAGAGCAGCAGTATTCTCAAAGATTGACTTACGGTCGGGGTACCATCATATCGGAGTCAGAGAGCAAGACATCCGAAGACAGCATTCAGATCTAGATATGGGCATTGGAAGTTTCTCGTTATGCCATTCGGGACGACCAATGCGCCAGCAGTATTCATGGATCTCTTGAATCGCATATTCATGCCTATTTAGATCAGTTCGTGATAGTATTTATAGATGACATCTTAGTCTATAGCAAGAGTAAAGTGGAGCATGAGCAGCATCTTCGAGTAGTCCTTCAGATTCTTAAAGAGCACTAGTTGTACGCGAAGTTCAGTAAGTGCAAATTTTGGCTTGATCGCATTTCGTACTTAGGTCACATCATCACCGGAGGAGGAGTGAAAGTGGACCCCCAGAAGATAGTAGCTATAGAGAGATGGCCAGTACCCAGTACCGTCGTAGAGGTTCACAGTTTCCTAGGATTGGCTGGCTATTATCGATAATTTGTATCAAATTTTGCTCGAATTTCAGCACCATTGACGCAGTTGACCCGCAAGGATGTTCAGTTTGCTTGGACAGTAGAGTGTCAGAGTTCATTCGAGAAGTTAAAGCAAGGATTGATGACGACACCCATTCTCACGCTTCCAGATAGGACTGGAGGATTCTCAGTTTATTATGACGCTTCAGGCAGAGGATTGGGATGCTTCTTAATACAGCATGGCAAGGTAGTAGCTTATACATCACGTCAACTTCGTGATCATGAGAGGAATTATCCAACCCATGACTTAGAGTTAGCAGCGGTGGTTTTTGTACTTAAGTTTTGGAGGCATTACTTGTATGGAGATCGGGTAGAGATTTTCATCGACCACAAGAGTCTTAAGTATGTGTTTACCCAGAAGGATCTTAACATGCATCAGAGAAGGTGGCTAGAGCTATGGTAGATATGACATCAACCTACAGTATCATCCTGGGAAGGCTAACGTAGTTGCTGATGCGTTGAGTAGAAGAGCATAATCTTATTTTCTAACAGCACAACTAGAGTTATTAGCGGATCTTCAGAAGATGGGTATAGAGATAGTTCTTTCTGCTAATATGACATTGATGGCCAGTATGCAAGTTCAGTCCAGCATAGTTGAGAGAATTAAGGTAGCTCAATCAACGAATTCTAAGCTTCAGCGGCTTATAACAGAATGTGAAGCAAGAAGAAGAGCAAAGTTATGCATTCACGAAGATGGCACGCTTCGACATGGAAGGCATCTTTGTGTACCTAGTGGTGACATCAGGCAAGAGATCATGGCAGAGGCTCATAGTTCACAGTATTCAATTCATCCTGGTGGTACGAAGATGTATCATAATATCCGTCAATATTTCTGGTGGAATGTCATGAAGAGGGAGATAGCTCGGTTTCTCTCTCGTTGTTTAGTTGCCAACAAGTTAAAGCTGAACATCAGAGACCAGCTAGACTTCTTCAACCTTTACCAATCCCAGAATGGAAATGGAAGCATATTACCATCGATTTTGTAACTGGATTACCTAAATCTCCAGTTGGAAGAGATGTTATATGGGTTATAGTTGACCGACTCACCAAGGTAGCTCATTTTCTCCCTTTCAGGATTGGTCAGTCGACGGATCAACTATCAGAGATGTACCTCAGGCAGATAGTCAGATTGTATGGAGTGCTAGTCAGTATCGTATCCGACAGATATTCGAGATTTATATTACACTTTTGGCGGAGTCTTCAAGAGAGTTTGGGAACTCGTCTCAAGTTTATTTCAGTTTATCATCCGCAGACAGATGATCAGTCAGAGTGCACGATTCAAACTCTTAAAGATATATTACGATCCTGTATACTTGACTTCGATGGGTCATGGGAAGATCACCTACATCTAGTGGAGTTCTCCTACAATAACAGTTTTTAGGCCAGTATTCAGATGGCACCATTTGAGGCTCTGTATGGTAGAAAGAAAAAATCACCTTTAGCATGGGATGATATAGGCGAGAGGCAAATGCTTGGTCCAGAGATGGTTACGTAGACTATCGAGGTGGTCAGACTAGTCAGAGATCATCTTCGAGTTGCACAAGATCGTCAGCGCCATTAGACTGATTTTCATCGGCGTCATCTTGAGTTTTCTATCGGCGACCACGTATTCCTTAGGATCTCGCCTACCCGTATGGTCATTCGATTCAGCGTACGAGAAAAGCTTAGTCCTAGGTATATAGGACTGTTTGATATTCTCGAACGAGTTGGTGATGTGTCCTATCGTCTCGCTCTTCCACCGTCGTTACGTGAGGTACATGACGTATTCCATATATCCTAATTACGGCGGCATATCCCGGATTCGAGCCATATTCTTGATCATTCAGAATTGGTTGTTGGTACCAACCTTTCGTATGAGGAAAGACCCGTATCCATATTAGACCAAAGGGAGAAGGTACTCAAGAACAAGACTATTAGTTTAGTTCGTGTTGCTTGGGGTCATCACTCTTTGGACGAGTCAACTTGGAAACGTGAGGATGATATCCGATCACGATATCCACACCTGTTTGACTCATAAGATATAATGTCTTCCTTATGCCTTATGATTTTAATTCCTTGATTGCATGAATGATTGCTTGATTGACTGCTAGTCGTATATTGCATGTGGTCAGTGTAACTTGTCCCGACACCTCTAGCCTCTTGATTAAATTCCGAGTACAGAATTCTTTAAGGTTGGTAGAGTTGTCACTCCTATTTTTTGTTATACGTATTTTTCGTATATGTGTACGAAATTCTGACATTTGTCAGGTGACCTGTATTCAGACTTGTCTTGCTTAATCTTGGCTTGGTTTAGTTTTGGTTTGTTCGTGGCTAGTCTTGGTTCGGTTCACCTTGGTTCTACATGACATGTTGGCTTGGCTTGGTTTGGTTTGGGGTTGGATTGAGATGAGTTGGCTTGGTATATAAACCAACTCCTCTCTCTCTCCTCCATTATTTCTCATTACTTCTTCATCTTCTTTATTTACTCCTCCCACCTACCAAGCCCTAGGCAAGTGCAACTTGCTCCATGGAGAATATGATGGATCTCCATTTTTGTTTGTTCTATCTTCTTCTCTATATGATTCTAAGCATCTTTAGAACTTGAAATTTTCGGTTTTGATGGTTATATTTTTGTAGATCTAAGTTTTAAGCTTTTTTTTGTTTTTCTTGGTTTTGATCTCTAAAAACTTTGTATTTCCAAAAACTAATGGTTCTATGTTATAGAAAATTTGATTTCGTGCAGTTTTGTTTTTATTCGCTTGATTTCGACTTCGGATGAGGAAGTTATGGTCATGGCAAGTTTTTGGAACTTTCATGGCTGAACTTGCTGTTTGGAGACGACGATTCCCATGCGTCGAAACCCTCATGTACCCGGAGGCCATCCGCCAATAGCCTATGTGCCGTGAAGTTCTGGCAACGCATCATTTGACTCCGAGAGTGTCATGCGTGTAGCCTTCGAGCAAGTGCTAGCTCTCCTACTTAATTGTAAATTATTCTTTTGAGGCGTTTAGCCGTCGAGCAAGTGTTAACTCGTGTTGAAATTTAATTTTTGTCTGCCTAAGGGCTATAACATAATTGACAAATCCTAGGGTTGATCATGTATGACTTAACTCTTGTTAGTCTTTGCATTTTGTATGACTAGCTTCATGATCATCTGAATATAAATGTTTGGGACGCATTTACTTGTATGTCTGATGATCTAACATCTTGTAACAACTATTTGCTTGCTTGAGATTGAGATATTAGGCTTGTTCTTGACCATAAAAGACTGATGGATTGTAGTTTAACCCTCATGCATCTAGACAGTCGTGACCGTATTGCGAGGAGGGTGGCACTTCAATGTACGTAGCTGGCTGTGTCTGTCCCCCGCTCTCTACTGTTCTGGTTCTGGGGCGTGACAGTTTCCATACAAGATATGGTATTGTTTCCAATAATCATGGTAAGGTTAATCAAGGTAAGGTTATACTCTAAGTTGGATGAAAAGTTCTTAAAAATACAATGCACTTAGATATCAAATTCATGCTTTTGTAATAACATGAACCTCATCTTTTCACTAGATATGGTATTGTTTTCAATAATCAAGGTAAGGTTATGATGCAAGTTTAACATAAAAAAGTTCTCAAAAACACAATGCACTTATTCATCATATTCAAGCAAGTTTAATATGAAAAACTTTGGAAAAAAACACAATGCCCTTAGGCGTCATATTCAAGTTGTTGTAATAACATTCACCTCATCATCAGCTCTAACTTCATCATCGTCAACATGATTAGCATCGGGCTCATGCCTAAATATACTCCTTATCTTCTCAATTGTCCCATCATTAATTCCACCCAAAGCAGTTTTCTTCAAAGCAGTTTCAATAGGAAACACATTTACAAAACGAGTTCCAAAATTGGGATGCTGTAAATAAAATAGATGTCGTCAACGTTCCACATAATAATTGTAATGATATATTTACCTTCTTAGCTTCCGCTTTCGCAACAACAATATCCAAAATTGCCTTGACCTGAAAATACGTAAATTGATAACTAATTTCTATACAATAGATGGAAGATATATATGTCTAGTATAAGAGGTGGCAGATTATTGCTGCATGTTAGGTAAAAATTGTCACACAAAAACTTGACAGGTTTTGGGTTGAAAATCAACAACTGTAAGTAAAAGTAAATCTCAAGTCCTAGGGAGGACTTTTGAGTTTTGAGTTTCCACACAAGATATGGTATTGTTTCAATAATCATGGTAAGGTTAATCAAGGTAAGGTTATACTGGAAGTTAGATGAAAAGTTCTTAAAAACATAATGCACTTAGACATTATATTCATGCTTTTGTAATAACATGAACCTCATCTTTTCACTAGATATGTTATTGTTTTCAATAATCAAGGTAAGGTTATGCTGCAATGAAAATTTTCTAAAAAAAAACACAATGCACTTAGACATCAGATTCAAGCAAGTTTAATATGAAAAACTTTGGAAAAAAATGCAATGCACTTAGACGTCATATTCAAGCTGTTGTAATAATATTCACCTCATCATCAGCTCCAACTTCGTCATCGTCAACATAATTAGCGTCAGGCTCATACCTAAAAATACTCCTTATCTTCTCAATTGTCCCATCATTAATTCCACCCAAAGCAGTTTTCTTCAAAGCAATTTCAGTAGGAAGCATCTTTCTACTAAGTGCAGCCTACAAAATGAGTACCAAAATTGGGATGCTGTCAATAAAACAAAAGTCGTCAACCTTCCACATAATAATTGTAACGATATATTTACCTTCTTAGCTTCCGCTTTCGCAACAATAATATCCAAAATTGCCTTAACCTGAAAATACGTAAATTGAGAACTAATTTATAGACAATAGATGGAAGATATATATGTCTACTATAAGAGGTGGCAGGTTATTGCTGAATGTTAGGTCAAAATTGTCACCAGAAACTTGACAGGTTTTGGGTTAAAAATCAACAACTATAAGAAAAAGAAAATCTCAAGTCCTGGGAAGGACTTTTGGTTTGAGTTTCCACACAAGATATGGTATTGTTTCAATAATTCTGGTAAGGTTAATGAAGGTAAGGTTATACTACAAGTTAGATGAAAAGTTTTTAAAAACACAATGCACTTAGACATTATATTCATGCTTTTGTAAAAACATGATCCTCATCTTTCACTAGATATGGTATTGTTTTCAATAATCAAGGTAAGGTTATGATGCAAGTTTAACATGAAAAAGTTCTAAAAAAACACAATGCACTTAGACATCAGATTCAAGCAAGTTTAATATGAAAAACTTTGGAAAAAACACAATGCACTTAGACGTCATATTCAAGTTGTTGTAATAACATTCACCTCATCATCAACTCCAACTTCGTCATCGTCAACATGATTAGCCTCAGGCTCATACCTAAACATACTCTTTATCTTCTCAATTGTCCTATCATTAATTCCACCCAAACCAGTTTTCTTCGAAGCAGTTTCAGTAGGCAGCTTCTTTCTACTAAGTACAGCCTACAAAATGAGCACCAAAATTGGGATGTTGTCAATAAAACATAAGTCGTAAGCCTTCCACACTATAATTGTAAAGATATATTTACCTTCTTAAGGGCAGCATCCTCTACAACAATACTAGCAAACATTTTATTAACCTGAAAATACTTAATTGAGAACTGATTTCAAGACAATAGATGGAAGACATGCCGAGAATAAGAGGCGATGGGTTATTGCTGATGGTTAAGTCAAAAATTGTCACCAAAAACTTAACAGGTTTTGGGTTGAAAATCAACAACTTAAGAAAAAGCAAATCTCAAGTCCTTGGGAGGACTTTGACTTTTGAGTTTCCATACAATATATGGTATTGTTTCAATAATCATGGTAAGTTTAATCAAAGTAAGGTTATACTGCAAGTTAGATGAAAATTTCTTAAAAACACAATGCACTTAGACATCATATTCATGCTTTTGTAACAGAATGAACCTCATCTTTTCACTAGATATGTTATTTTTTTTCAATAATCAAGGTAAGGTATGCTGCAAGTTTAACACGAAAAAGTTCTAAAAAAACATAATGCACTTAGAAGACATCAGATTCAACAAGTTTAATATGAAAAACTTTGGAGAAAAATGCAATGCACTTGGACGTCATATTCAAGCTATTATAATCACATTCACCTCATCATCAACTCCAACTTCGTCATCGTCAACATGATTTGCCTCAGGCTCATACCTAAACATACTCTTTATCTTCTCAATTTCCCCATCATTAATTCCACCCAAAGCAGTTTTTTTTTGAAGCAATTTCTGTAGGCAGCTTATTTCTACCAAGTGCAGCTTACAAAATGAATACCAAAATTGGGATGTTGTCAATAAACATAAGTCGTAAGCCTTCCACACTATAATTGTAAAGATATATTTACCTTCTTAAGGGCATTATCCTCTTTAACAATACTAGCAAAAATTGTATTAACCTAAAAATACTAAATTGAGACGATAGATGGAAGATATGCCGAGAATAAGAGGGTGGCGGGTTATTGTTGATGGTTAGGTCAAAAATTATCACCAGAAACTTAATAGGTTTTGGGTTGAAAATCAACAACTATAAGCAAAAGCAAATCTCAAGTCCTGGGAGGACTTGAGTTTTAAGTTTCCACACCATATATGGTATTGTTTCCAATAATCACGGTAAAGTTAATCAAGGTAAGGTTATACTGCAAGTTATATGAAAAGTTCTTAAAAACACAATGCACTTGGACATCATATTCATGCTTTTGTAATAACATGAACCTCATTTTTTTACTAGATTTGGTATTGTATGCTGTAAGTTTAACATAAAAAAGCTCTAAAAAACACAATGCACTAAGACACCATATTCAAGTAATTTTAATATGAAAAACTTAAAAAAACACAATGCACTTAGACGTCATATTCAAGTTGTTGTAATAACATTCACGTCATCATGAACTCCAACTTCGTCATCATCAACATGATTTGCCTCAGTCTCATACCTAAACATACTTCTTATCTTCTCAATTGCCCCATCATTAATTCCACCCAAAGCAGTTTTCTTCGAAGCAGTTTCTGTAGGCAGCTTCTTTCTACCAAGTGCATCCTACAAAACGAGTACCAAAATTGGGATGATGTCAATAAAACATAAGTCGTAAGCCTTCCACACTATAATTGTAAAGATATATTTACCTTCTTAAGCGCAGCATCCTCTTCAACACTACTAGCAAAATTGTATTAACCTGAAAATACTTAAATTGAGAACTGATTTCTAGGCAATAGATGGAAGATATGCCGAGAATAAGAGGTGGCGGGTTATTGCTGATTGTATGTCAAAAATTGTCACCAAAAACTTAACAGATTTTGGTTAAAAATCAACAACTCTAAGCAAAAGCAAATCTCAAGTCCTGGAAGGACTTGAGTTTTGATTTACCACACCAGATATGGTATTGTTTCCAATAATCACGGTAAGGTTAACCAAGGTAAGGTTATACTACAAGTTGGATGAAAAGTTCTTAAAAACACAATGCACTTAGACATCATATTCATGCTTTTGTAATAACATGAACCTCATCTTTTCACTAGATTTGGTATTGTATGATTTAAGTTTAACATGAAAAAGTTCTAAAAAAACATAATGCACTAAGACATCATATTCAAGAAATTTTAATATGAAAAACTTTAAAAAATACAATGCACTTAGACGTCATATTCAAGTTGTTGTAATAACATTCACCTCATCATCAACTCCAACTTCGTCATCGTCAACATGATGTGCCTCAGGCTCATACCTAAACATACTCCTTATCTTCTCAATTTCCCCATTATTAATTCCACCCAAAGCAGTTTTCTTCGAAGCAATTTCAGTACGTAGATTCTTTCTACTAAGTGCACCCTACAAAACGAGTACCAAAATTGGGATGTTGTCAATAAAACATAAGTCTTAAGCCTTCCACACTATAATTCTAAAGATATATTTACCTTCTTAAAGGCAGCATCCTCTTCAACAATACTTGCAAAATTGTATTAACTTGAAAATACTTAAATTGAGAACTAATTTCTAGACAATAGATGGAAGATATACCGAGAATAAAAGGTGGCAAGCTATTGTTGATGGTTAGGTCAAAAATTGTCACCGGAAACTTAACAGGTTTTGGGTTAAAAATGAACAACTATAAGCAAAAGTAAATCTCAAGTCCTGTGAGGACTTGAGTTTTGAGTTTCCATGCCAGATATGGTATTGTTTCCAATAATCACGGTAGGGTTAATGAAGGTAAGGTTATACTGTAAGTTAAATGAAAAGTTCTTAAAAACACGATGCACTTAGACATTATATTCATGCTTTTGCAATAACATGAACATCATATTTTCACTTGATATGGTATTGTTTCCAATAATGAAGATAATGTTATGCTGCAAGTTTAATATGAACAAGTTCTAAAAGACATAATGCACTTAGACATCATATTCAAGCAAGTTTAATATGAAAAAGTTTTAAAAAAAAACACACAAATGCACTTAAACATCAGATTCAAGCTGTTGTAATAACATTCAACTCATCATCAACTCCATCCTTAGCCTTCATCTTTGTTTGTTCCTCCTTCACAATTTTTTCTATTAAGATATCACAATTTTCTTGTAAATGAAATTGCAGCAAAAATCCATAAGAATGGATTAGTAGAAGCAACTACAAAAACCTAAATGGGTAAATGATAAACATAGTTTAGTTGGACATCTACTAAGTTCAGTTGTGGAAGAAACATCGTCGACTCATAAGTATAAAAGTATGGATTAGTGGAAGCAACTGCCAAAATCTAAATGGAAAATTGATAAACATAGTTTTGGTGATTATCCACTTAAGTTAGCTTGCAGAAGCAACATTACCAACTAAAAATGTTCAAAAGTGTTGATTAGTAGAAGCCACTACCAAAATATGGCAAAATTGCGACGAATTTAGCGACTTCATGAAAGGACGTCTCTAATTTTTGGAAGTTTAGCGACGTGGCAACTTGACGTCGCTATTCGTCGCTGGTGGCGACTACTAGCGACGAATAGCGACAGTAATTTATTAAATAGGAATCTGTGTCGCAATGTCGTCGCTAAACGTCGCTAATTATTTTAATATAGCAAGGTTTAGCGACGTCTCCTTATGACGTCGCTAAAGTTTTTACTTAGGGCACGATGTTTCCTTTTTCCCCCTCACTCGAAAATTTCTAAAATTTCTAAAAAATTCCCCCCCCCCGGCGACCACCTCGACCCCCGGCAACCCTCTACCCCCCCCTCCCGGCGACTCCCTCTCCTCCGGCGACCCCTTCCCCCCCCACCGCGACTCCCTCCCCCCCGACGACCCCTACCCCCCCTCCCCCGTCGAGCTCCTCCTCCTCGAGCTCCTCCTTCACCAATCCGAGCTCCTCCTCCTCTTCCTCAGGTAAACCCTAACCTAACTCCTCTCCCTCCTCCTCCTCCTCTCCCACGAACACACACACACACAGAGACACACACACACACTCACGGACACACACACACACACGGACACACGGTTAGGGGTACAACTTGGGCGGGCTAAACCCGAACCCAATCGGATAAACCCGTTAATGGGTTGGGTTAGGGTTGAAGATACTCGGGTTCGGGCTCAGATTTGGGTTAAAATATTTAAAGTTTAATATACATGTGTGTGTGTGTGTATGTGTGCACATGTGTGTGTATGTGTGGCAGTATACAGTGGTGTGTGTGTGGCAGTAAAGACAGTGTGTGTTCTCAGCTTTGTGTGAATGTATGTCTGAGTTCATGTGTGAGTGAGTGACTCTATGTGTGTGTATAGATATCCGGAATTTTTTTGTGTATAGATATCCGAAATTTATGTGTGTATGTGTGGACAGGGTGTTAGCAGTAATGTGTACACGTGTGTGTGTGAATAGGAAATCAGTAAGCTAGTTTCAGTCCAGGTTTACCAGTGTGTGTGTAAACAGTACCTAGGTTCTTAGGTCAGTGTGTGCATGTGTGTATAGCAGTACATGAACATGTGTGTGTGTAAATGTGTTCTCAGTTCATTGGGTACATGTGTATGAGTATGTGTATAGGGAAATCAGTGCAGCAGTAGGTAGTATAGGTTCTCAGGTTTTTAGTATAATTGTGTGTAGATATCAGGAAATCAATTTTCAGTCGAGTGCACATGTATTCTCAGGTCAGTGACAGGCTTGTGAGTGTAAACATGTGTGTGATACATGAGAAATCAATGTACACAATCAGTTTACAGGTTGACAATCCAAATACAATTCGAAAACCCATAAATCCCTATGCATACATGAACCCTAACATGTATATTAAACTCACTATCAGTTTACAGGTTAGATAATATGTTAAGGAAAGATTTGGTAATAGGATGTGGTTTGTGTTAGAGAGTGAGGAAATTGTGAAAGATATGTTAGTAAGGTTTTATATTAGAAGTTTTTTATTAGAGTTAGATGTGGGCTAGAGTGAGCGTGACAGGTTGAGGTATCTTGTGATACCAAGATGGTAACACAAGATAATTAGGATTTACCCTATGAAAGGGTAAAGTTCTCTCTACTGTAATATACACTAGGAAGTTCGGACACTGCAAATATCGGTGTTTGTTCCATGTCTATGTCTAGTAAAGGATAATTGCCTAAACTTAGTCAACTTCACCCAGTTTGACTAGTTTGTCCAAGATATTGACTAAGTCAACTCAACTTCACCCAGTTTGACTAGTTACTGCGCTGAACATGTGTGTCCATCTTTACAAAATTATTTCCAAATGGATATGAATTACTACTTATAGAATCGTTCATGGATGTACAATCGTCGTCCTGATGATATATGTGATGTGCGGGATGAATACATAGCGGAAGTAGAGCAGTTCCTGCAGTTTGTTAAGGCGTTCCCTCAGTACATGGACGGCATCAAAATTAAGTGTCCGTGTGTGAAATGTCATAACGTGAAATATTATCCAGAAGTGGAAGTGACATATCATTTGTACTCGAGGGGTTTTACGCCTAATTACTATCAGTGGACCGCACACGGAGAACTTGTGTCTTTAGCATCAGAGTCGGAGCCTTATGTTGAGTCGTATATGCATGCGGGACCTAATTTTGTTTCAGATAATCATGCATACGACGACGGGTGTGTGAACATGGTTTTTGACGCTGCGGGGCCTAGTTTCGTTCATGATACAGCTGAGGAGGGTACCGAATGTCGATGCTGCAAAGTTCATGGAGTTGCTGGAGAATGTAAGGACTCCATTGTATCCTGGTTGTGAGGATCATTCACCGTTGGAGGTGGTTACAAGACTGTTGAGCATTAAGTTAGATTTTAACATGTCGCAAGAATGCTACAACCGAGTGTTGGAGTTGATTTTAGAAATCTTGCCGACGGGTGCTAAGTTACCTAAAGACTTCTATCGGTCTAAGAGGATGGTGAGATCGCTCTGGATGGGATACGAGAAAATCGATTCTTGTCATAATGGGTACATGCTGTACTACAAAGACGACATGGATGCAGATGTGTGCAGATTTTGTGGTGCTGATCGCTAGAAAAAAACTAGTATATGAAGGTCTACCGGTGCAAGAAGACCGACCGATTTAATGTACTACTTGCCTTTAATGCTGCGGTTGCAAAGATTATTTATGGTGAAAGAGACGACCGAAAATATGAGTCGGCACATGTGAGAACAGATTGAAAGAGTGTTGGATCACCCATCCGATGGAGAAGCGTAGAAGCACTTTGATCAAGTGTATCCTAATTTTGCTTCAGATCCGCATAATGTCAGGTTGGGGCTATCTTCTGACGATTTTACTCCTTTTGGTCTTTCGGGATCCCAGTATTCGTGCTGGCCTGTGATTGTCACTCCGTATAACTTACCGCCTTGGATGTACATGAAGACTCAGTACATGTTTCTAACCGTTATAATTTCTGGTCCGAACAATCCCAAGAGGAACATTGATGTGTACTTACAGCCTTTTATAAATGAGTTGAATCAGTTATGGGAAGTAGGCGCTAACACGTACAATGTTTCCAGGAAGCAAAATTTTCAGATGAAGGCAACCCTTATGTGGACCATCAACGACTTTTCGGCCTATGGAATATTATCTGGATGGAGCACTCATGGCCGTCTCTCATGTCCGTATTGCATGGACCATACTAAGGCTTTCCGCTTAAAACACGAAGGAAATCCGTGCTTCTTTGATTGTCATCGGCAATTTCTGCCAAAAGATCATCCGTTCAGAAGGAACAGGAATGTATTCCGTGCCGGTGTTGTAGAGAAGGGTGATCCACCGCCAAGGTGGTACGAAGCCACGATATGGGAGGAGGTTAGAGATTTTTCAAGTGCTATCGAAGATCCTACAACTGGGTACAAGTGCGATATATTTGGTAGAGATCATAACTGGACAAAGAGGAGCATATTCTGGGATCTGTCATATTGGAGTACCAATCTGATCAGACATAATCTTGATGTCATGCATATTGAGAAAAATGTGTTTGATAACATAATTAATACGATGATGGACGTAAAGGAAAAAACGAAAGACAATCCCAAGGCCAGGTTGGACTTAGAAGAAATATGCAAACACCCTGCGTTACATTTGATAGAGGAGAATGAAAAACAGTTCCTGCCGAAGTCAATTTTCTCACTGGACAAGGAGAATAAAGTGAGACTTTGTCGGTAGATCCCGGACCTAAAATTTCCAGACGGATATGTGTCAAATCTGAGAAGATGTGTCGATCCGAAGGAAAACAAATTGACGGGTATGAGAGCCACGATTGTCACGTATTCATGGAGAGGTTAATTTCGATTGTATTTCGAAAATTCTTACCGCAGGCAGTTTGGGATCCATTGACGGAGCTTAGCATATTCTTCAGGGATCTTTGTTCTAAGAAATTGCTCGTTGATCGTCTAGAAAAGCAAGAGAATGATATTACGGTAACACTGTGCAAGCTAAAGAGGGTGTTTCCTCCTAGATTCTTCGACTCTATAGAGCATTTACCGATTCTATGAGGCACGTGTTGGTGGACCCATCAAATATCAATAGATGTACCCGTTCGAGCGACATTTGAATCACCTAAAAAGAAAGGTGAAAAATAAGGCACGGATCGAGGGTTCTATTTATGAAGCCTATGTTATCGAGGAGATTACAAACTTTTGTTCGATGTATTTCAAGCCTCATGTTGCAACTAATAGAACGAGAGCTTCCAGAAACAACGACGGAGATCATGAATGTAATGATACAATACTGAAGGTATTCAATGCTCCAGGAAGGCCATCGGGTAAAATGAAGAAGAGATATCTGAACGATGATGAGCTAAGGGCTGCTCAGGTGTATGTATTACTCAACTACGACGATGATGAAGTAGAGAAGCTGGAGGGGTAAGTAATTAATACGTCTACATTATTTTAATAGTGTTGATTATTATACTATTATATTAATTGAACGATGTTGTTTTCAGCATATTTAATGATGATGTGAGGTCAGGTAGGCCACACATAACAGAAAAGAACTAGAACAAGAAATGAGGCATTATTTTCCATCATGGTTGAGTGTATATATACTTGAGAACTCTGTAATTACCTTTCTGTATATGTACTTCAGAATGAGCTTAATTTATTTTCGTAGTATTTAGGTCGATCGTCCATACGCAAGACTTGAGAATGAGTCTATTAGAATGCTAGCCAAGGGACCAATTTATGCTGCAAAAATATAGCCAAGCTACTGTGTGAATGGGTTTAGGTTCAAGTCAACAACTTGCCCGATCAGAGATAACTTTGTGGATCTCGATTCCACCAAAAATAGCTGTTTGTGTATTAGATATTCGATCTACAAAGATATTGATACGGGCAACGATTTCTATGGCGTCCTACGGGAGATTGTGGAGCTGACATATAGTTATGGAATAGAGCCTGCTAAGATTGTGTTATTCAGGTGTGATTGGTTCGATCCGATTGAAGGTCAAGATTGGAAAGTAGACAAGCACGGTCTTGTGGATATAAACTATCGGCGTCGATATCAAGCCTATGAACCATTTGTCCTATCAAGTCAGGCTCAGCTCATATACTTCACAAGTTATCCTAAACAGAAAACAACAAGGTCGGACTGGTGGGCAGTATGCAAGACCAAAGCTAGAAATACCTTTGAGGTTGACGATATAGCTTATCAAGAGGATGAACTACCTCTTGTAACAAATATTACAGAAGTGGACACGACGAAAGTTTCTCATTACACATCTGTAAGACCCAGTTTTCTGAAATTGGAGTATTTTGAAAATTTATTATTTTATTATTTATTAATGGTGATTTAGTCATGTTATGAATTTTGGTGATTTTTAGTTAGATTAAAATTATTTTCTAAGTCATGGCTTATGACTTTGTGATTTTACTAGTATAACCCTAGTGTAAACCCTAGAGATTTCATAACCTAGAAACTAACCATGATCATGTGAGCCTAGCCATAGGTTTAGAACATCAAATTAGGGCTTTTTAGCCTAAAGGGTATTTTGGTAATTTATTAGAATTTATTTGGATTTATGTAGTTTATTATTATTTAAATTAGTGGATTAGTGTCATGTTAGCTCCTAACCTAGTTTAGCACTAATCTAGAGGTTAGAAACTAACCTAGGAGACTAAGTAGAGGATGTTAGCTTTATGTGTAAATATCTAAGGTTAGATAAATATCTAGATACTATGTATACTTAGATATTTATGTAGACCTAAAGAAAGATCTATTGGTCTTTACCTTAGAAGTTAAGTTACTTCACCTAGAAGGAACCCTAAATATCAACCCTACCCCCCCCCCCCCATGGCAGCCCAACCCTACCCCTCTATATAATTCATCCCCCCCCCCCCTTCATTCAAGTTTCTTTTATTACTCTTAAAAACCTAGTTTTTCCCTCAAATTCAACCCTTCACCATTTAACCATTTCAACTCCAAATTGAGCCTAGTTTCTTGCATTAGACTCCCCTACACTAGAAGATACTAGTTATGGCTTGCTAGCAAGGATTTGTGGAGCTTTGGATATTGGGAGTCGAAGGAGGATTTCATTCAAATAGGCCTATATTTGAGGATTTTGCACTCATAGGTAAATGTCCCTAAACCTAGTTATTATTGTGATTTTTCTTCATAAATGTATGCATATAGGACTACCCTAACTGTAGGCTAAGTTTGGTAGGACATAGAGTTGGTTTGGTGTCCGTATCGGACACGTGTCTGTGTCTTAATTGCAGTGTTTGGTGAAATGCCACAATGGACTTGTTTTTGTGTTTTTGTAAAACAAATTACATAACCTAGTAGCCCTAGACTTGACTGATCATAAAACACCTAGGCTGAGCACGTTTTCGTGCTGTGTCCGTGTCCAAATTGGACACGAACCCACTGCACGAGACCCTCGTGCATGCCCTGCTACCCGACACTTCGTGCGCACTGCACAGGCCACTAGGACACGTGCAAATTGACACGGACACGGGGGCAATGTCTGCGAACATGCCCCCAAAATTTGGTGTCGCTTCGTGTCGTATCGAGTGAGAAATCTCACTCGCACTGGACATGGGCTGTCAACGCACACGCACGCGAGGGCAACTTCGAGCGTGTCATGTCGCGCAGACACGACACTTGGGTGCCTCGTAATGACACCATCGTGTAGCCCTTTCATGTGGCATACGCGAGGACACGAGCACGTGGTGCGTCGTGTCCTGTGTCGCAAGCACGAGGCGTGTGACAACGTGCACGACGCTGTCGAAACACGCGTGTATCAGTCGTGTTTTCACGACTGATACGGAGTTCGTTTTGTGTCCACGAGTGTCGTGGACACGTGTCAGAGTAGTCCATCGTGCAGCCCTATGTGTGGGACTACACGTGTGTGTGACCACGAGTCGTGTCGTGTCTCGTGGTGTGTCCACGAGACACGTGAACACGTGCACGACGCTGTGCACTGTGTTCGTGTATCAGTGCTTATCCGAGTGAGTTTTTACGTGTTTGGACACGCCGTGTCGTGTCGTGGTGGACTACCACTGACACACACGACACGTATATGTATGGGGCACCAGTTACCAACCATTTGAATCGAGCCTTAGCTCGTTTTAGTGTATGAAATCGGGTTATCCTAGCTTCGAGTTCATAGCCCATAGTTTCCAGGTTTTAGGATTTTCCAGTTTTTGCAAAATCGATTTTCAAATCGATTTTGATTATGTTTTATACTTTGTATTAGTGTATTTTAGTATGTATATACGTAGTATATATG
>JANAVB010015241.1:0-25000 GCA_029216955.1 Iris pallida
TATATGTACTCATCTCACACATCCTCGGGGTACAACTGTGTCAAGGTATATGCCATACGCTACATACGGTAGTCTCTTAACTCTAAGTCCATATGCAGTCAAAGGATAATAACAAAGTATATCTAATATCACTGAGCAGACAGTAAATCAAGAACAGTATGAACTGGAAATACAAAACAGATATGTAATAAAATGCAAACTAAATATAAACAGTATAATGGCAAGGTATCTTGTCTGAGGTTATGTGCAAAGGGAATAATCCGTAGCTCGAATCGGCAAAATAAACAAAGCGAGAAAAGCCAAATCCCGCAGATGACTCCGGATGCTGCAATAAATATCACGAACGAGTATGGAATAAAAGATATGCCTAAGAAACGCCTGTCCAAAAGTTAAATTCTGAAACAGGGACAAAATCGTAATTTCGGGTTAAAACGATGTCCGCCGTTGGACCGACGCTTTGCACCGAAATACGTGCCAGAACCAACGGTCTCTAAAGTCGTCAAACTATATGTCTACAGATTTGTTTAGATGAGACGAACCCAATGGTATGTCCAATTTTGGATTCCGTGGGCTGTGCACAAAATCGCCCGTTGAGTGGGATTGTGGGCCCGCGAAAATATCGCGTCCATCAACGGTCTCAGAATCGGACCAACTTACTTGCTCACAGGACCATAAAATATTTTGAGTCCAATGGCGCATGTTTCATCATGATATGATGAGCGTGCACAAAGTTGTGACTTAATTTGCAAAGGGTCGATACGGGGTATCTCGACGGATACGCACTGATTTCGTTGCGCACATGCAACGAAATCGGGTTCCGTCAGTTTCCACATGTCGACAACATCCATACGTGCCTTTCGATGCATATAGTGCGCGACCCCGTCGCCCGGTTTGTCGGGGCACACGCCGTATCGGGTGTTTTCCCACTTTTTGAAAACAGAATTTACAGTTTTTCGTAAAACTTTAACAACATGTAACTTTCTATATACTAGATGAAAAGTGAATCCAAAAGGTGCGTTACAATCTCGGTTAGGTTGTCTTTGACTGTCTTCAATTAGTTTTTACGAAAGTTTAATGGACAGCGAGAAAAGTGGCCGACAAGTTGGTGTTTCAAAACAGTTTTTAATAATTCAGAAAAGTGGTTTTTCTCTAACTTCGCCTCGATTTTCGAGCAAGTTGGATGGCCATGTCAAAATCCACCTGGGGTATCGCGAAGAGGGTCATGTGGGCTTTCTACACGAATTTACGGATCTAAGAACGGATTTAAATTGGCGGAGAAATTGATCGGGAAAGTGGGATACCTTAAAGTGGGAATCTGTTGTTGTTGTCGATGGTTCCTTTGTCTTTTTCCCGAGCATGGCTTCGCCATGGTGCGCCCGAGCTTCGCCATGGAGTGGGGAGGAGGAAGGAGGAGAAGAAGGAGGTGGGAAATTTTTTTTTTTTTTTTAGGGTTTGCATATATATATATATTGATATATAACAAAAGGGCTAAGGGTGTTCGGCCCCCATGGTGCTGTGTGCTTGCTTTGCACCAAAAGGAAGTAGCTTGCTGCTACTTGCAATTACTTACGTGGGGCGCACTACACGTAGGCCACTGCTGCTATTCAATTCATGTGTGGTCAGTTACCCACTTGGTGGGGCCGACCACATGCCATTTTTTTTCCTTTTTCTTTTCAATTCTACTTTTATATATATATATATTAATATATATATATATATATATATTATATATATATATATATATATATTATATTTTTTATATATATATTATATATTATAATATATATATATATATATATATATATATATATATATATAATAGATATATATATATATATATATAATATATATAAAATATATATATATTATTTCAATTCTACTTTACTTATATATATAATATATATATATATATATATATATAATTATATATATATATTATAATATATATATATATATAAGTAAAGTAGAATTAATATATATATATATATATATATATATATATATATATATATATATATATATATATATATATATAATATATATATATAAATACACCAAAAATCTATTTAAAAATTTAAATAACACTTTAAATGTCACATATCCAAATATTTAGTATATTTAAATATATCTACATATATATATAAATTCCATTCACAATAAACCAACTCAACATATTAATAATAATATTTAAATAGAATAAACATGTTTAATAAATCTCCAAAATAACTTCAATAATAAAATTAATAAAATTGTTCCAAAGGGTGCATTTATACCGCACACCCTTTTTTTGGGTCCACAAAATATACTATTTTGTAAAATATTATCTAAATAATAAAATACCAATAATTGCACAAATAATTAAATGATTTAAAATTTGTACATAAAATTCTAAATAATTTAGAAATTATTTTTACGTACATAAAATATGTCTAGATGGCCACTTTGGTCCCACCACATGCCTGCTTGGGCTTAAATTTGGTTCGGGTCCAGTTCAGGCTGAATTGGACAAACCGGCTCACCTAAAAATCAATAAATAAAATAACATTAGATTAAAATAATTTGAATAAGTCATTTCACAACTCGTCTTGGTTTTTCTAGTTCGGACTGAACTATGGCTAGGCCTCCCACGACATGGCTAATGTACAAGTCAAGGCACACTGTTACATTTTCCGTGCTAAAAGTCATGGTCGTCTGGTGCTCCAAAATTCAACAATGGCTAAGGTCATTGTAAAAAAATAAATAAAACCATAAATTGTATAAATTCTTTTTAAGTCCAATAAAATAAAAATATAATTAAAAAAATAGGGGATTTTACATCCTACCCAACTTACAAGAATTTCGTCCTCGAAGTTTAGGATTAATAGGGTAGATAGGGATGAGGGATATGAAGAGTTCGTCAATACCAAAATACAATTAAAATTTTGAGGATGCGATAAAACGACGTTCAACATCACCATGCAGTAGAAAATTGTGGAGTCGATATATATAAAAATATATCATGGTTATGGAATTGAATAAGGGTTTCTAATGAAGGTAGCAAAATTTTGAATATCCAATTTAGAGAACAGTAAGGAATTGAGTAGGCCAAAGAGAATAAGTTAGACATTTAGAAAATATGATTCCTTAAGGGAGAACTGGATACTAATCGTCTTGGTCGAGGGTTTGATTAAGTGATGATTAGAATCACTCTCGTGCGTTCAAGAATAATTGGGAGGACACGATAACAATTCTAAGGTTAAGGAACGAGGAGTAGTTTAAGGCGAGGATTCAGTCACATGAGTCGGTCGGTGGCTATCTACATTTGTGTATAAATAATTGATAGGGCAACCAGAGATGATACCTTGAGTCTATCTTAGCAAGTACAGTGCATTGTCTTTCCAAAATAAGTAAAGGACAAGAACAACAAAGGTTTCAAAGACGGTATTATATATTGAGTACGAATTGCGGGTTTCATAGGCGGCGAAAATAATTTCAAAAGAGAATTGTCAAGGCTATCGCGGATGAGACTCTAAGGCAAGTTTACTATGTCTCCATCCACGTAGAATAATATGTGATAGACGAACCAAAGTGCAATAGGTTGATCAGACCATCATGCACCGATTCTGATTAGACAATATGTTAGTGGGTGCACCCAATAAAATATGTCATGATCAAGCTTGACAACGAAATAAGCTTGTAAAACTGAAGCTACATTAGCAGCATGGGGTAGTCAAAATATGTGCAAGGGAGGTATTGATGAAGGAAATTAAATAGTCCAAGATCTTTTAAAATTAAGGCTCGCCCGAAGTTTGGGGCCTATACAGTTGTCCCAGTGTTTCTTCATTTATGGCTTGGTAGACTAGATAAGGTACGGTCCTTTGAATTTATAGTCTAAGTGAACTTACCAATGTGGTTCACAAGGAAAAAGGTTTGTTAGGTGGTGAGGTATTCTACCCAACTTAAAAGAGTTAAACTAGTAATGGGATGGGACAATGGGTCAAGTAATCAAGATAACGCACAATTTTAAGCATTTAAAGAATTTAAGTAGAACAAAATCACATATTGGGTCGAAAGAATTGAGTCGAGGTTGAATCCCTATCCGTGGTCGAAAATATATCGGTATCATGATAAAGATTTTAGTTTGGCCATTTTGACCATAAGGTCATATCAAGAAATAGAGTACAAGGAGATGGGTTTTGGTGGGACATGATATGTCTTCATGAAGGTGGACTCGTCTAGGTCTTACATATGAAATTTGTTGGAAGGATAAGTCTAGTGTTGGGCTCCAAATATCCAAGTCATGGTAAGGGACGCCAGAAGATCAAAATAGAAAGTGGGAGTTCACGAGGTGATAATTAATGCACAAAAAATAAAGAGGATCAAGTTAAAGCATGAAATAAATTAATTAGAGAATCCAGTAAAAATAATTTAAGAACACAATCCCGGAGAGAAGATAGTCTCCTAGATGAATACAGTTAAGGAACTATTAAATCATTATTCAAATTACAAATGGGTTAGAAGGTCGCAATTAAAAGATCTAGAATTGAAGGAAGGTCGAGTAAGTCGAGGTGAAAATTCAGTCACATAGTTGGGTAGATGACTAACAACACTTGTGTATATACTACTATCATGGTCATGAGTGACATGGCAATTAGTGTGGAATACTTCTACTCATTAGGGCTACCTTTGTGGCCTATCATTAATATCTTAACTCAAGTTTCCTCCATAAGTTTAAAAAAATAAACTTTCAAAAATATACCACCAAAATTTGTATTCACTTCAAGCCGTTCAAATTCATCATAAAAATTTAAACCACTCTCATAAATCTCAAAGCAAAATTTTATCACGTTACTACTAACCTTTTCCAAAATTAACGTTTAAATTCAACTATTTAACTCAAGAGTTCATAATTTACGAATCCATAAAATTTCACAATCAATCAAAAATTTAACACTCTAAATTTTGTTTTTAAGTAACTTATAATAAAACTCTTAGCATATTAAAAGAAATCTCAAAAAATTAAGCTCAATGCTCTCATAAATTTTAACTTCTATTCATGCTAAGTTATTCCAACAAAATTACAACTTTTAAATGGTAACTTCCTTTAACCAACCAAAATAACTTTCCATCACATCCTTCGAAATTCTCCCAAAATTTTAATATTAGCAATCCCGCATTAAACTAAATTTTCAAATAATCTTATCAGTCAAAATCTCTTTTTTTTACCAAAAATCTAAATAGATTTGAAAATCCTCAATCATAAAACACAATTTAAAATAATTTTTTTTTCTCAAAAATTGTTTTCAATTATTGTAAACCAAAATTTACCATCATTACTTCCACTTTAAAATCAAAATTTACTAAACACGAAAATTACAAGTTGTACAACTCAAATTTAATAATTCCTATGACCATTTTTAAAAGCTAAGATCATTTTCAAACCAAATTTATAACTGTTCAAAGGTGCATAACTATAATACAATAAATCATGACATTAAAACTCAAAAATCAAATAAATTTTATATTTGTTCAAAGATGTATATCTATTACCCAAAACTCATAAATATCACTACTCGAAAAGCAAATCAATTTTATACTTGTGTAAAGAATTATAACTATAACCCAATAAATCATAAATATTAAATCTCAAAAAGACAATCAATTTCTTAAACCAAGTATGAAATCCTATAAATCCTCTGATTTTTACTATTTAGAAATCTCAAGGTAAAAACTTTCCGTGGTAATATCCTACTTTACCAATTACTAATCATTAAATCACACAAAAAATATATTTTTAACTCGATTAGAGTCTTGAATGTATTCCAATTGCCAATATAACCATTCTAGCCATGTTTTTGACCTATGAGCATATACTAGTGTAGTCATCTTCCTAGTTGACACTAAGCACGAAAATAAGAATCAACGGTAGAAAAGAATCAAGCAAGATGCAATTCAAGGAAGTCGAACGAGAGTTCGAAATTTGAAGCCAAGGGAAGAGGTCAAGCTGTATGGATGAGATTCCTATAATTCTAATCCTATGTTGCAGGTTCACATCGGTACAGTAACGTAACCGAAGTGACAAACTCGACCTGCATGGGCCACCACAAAAACATGTAACGCCCTAGTCCCAAAATACTTAGGACTAGGTACGTATCCATGCCAGTTGCATACATACGAAGTATACTCCAATATATGGAAACCTTGTACGTATACATAAGCTGTAAAATGTAGTAGAACCATAATAACTAAATCTCATCCACTAAATAAATAATGATATAAAAGTAACTTTGAATTTGTCATGTATACAATCGTTGGGCGGAGACAAAGTCCACTACCAACTACCTCAAATAAAATATACAAGAAGGAATAGATGAAATAACAAGACGAGCCAAGTGCAATCCCCTTCGAAAGGATGGAGAAGATCACGGCCTTGGCTAGAAAACCTGCAATATCACAGAAACACACACACATGGAGAGATAACCAGGTCCTCAGAGGGACGTAACAAGATACATAAAGAACATGCTATAATAAACTGAATATATAATATGTCACAAACTGAAATAAGTGACAAGACGACAATAAGGTAATCTAACCATACTATAGTATTTATGCAGTTAAGAACAAACCTCCAACGCATGGGAACTCTGGCTCAGTAGCAGTAATCTCAGGTATGGCCCATCAGGATACCAGGGACCTCAAAGCATAACATTCATCGAATGTCAGAGGCCAGCAGTAAATCAGTATCAGGATCCAGGACCGTATCTCCCGCGGAGATAACCGGAAATAGGGAAGTGCATACTTGGCCCAAACGTTAAGGAACTGTTCTTCCCACCCAATGTCTAATAGAGTCACATCCATGTCTCATATACCTCTACTAACTGCTAAGTCTCACATGACTCTATTAGCAGTTAGCCCTATCGCATGCGTATGGGGGATCAGCCCACACACAAGAACCTCTATATGTACTCATCTCACACATCCTCGTCGTACAACTGTGTCAAGGTATATACGATACGCTACAGACGGTAGTCTCTTAACTCTAAGTCCATATGCAGTCAAAGGATAATAACAAAGTATATCTAATATCACTGAGCAGACAGTAATCAAGAACAATAAGAACTGGAAATAATTGAACAGTGATATGTAATAAAATGCAAACTAAATATAAACAGTATAATGGCAAGGTATCTTGCCTGAGGTTATGTGCAAAGGGAATAATCCAGTAGCTCGAATCGGCAAAATAAACAAAACGAGAAAAGCCAAATTCCGCAGATGACTCCGGATGCTGTAACAAACATTACGAACGAGTTTGGAATAAAAGATATGCCTAAGAAACGCCTGTCCAAAAGTTAAATTCTGGAACAGGGGTAAAATCATAATTTTGGGTCAAAACGATGTCCGCCGTTGGACCCGCTTTGCACCGAAATACGTGCCAGAACAAACGGTCTCTAAAGTCGTCAAACTACATGTCTACAGATTTGTTTTGATGAGACGAACCCAACGGTATGTACAATTTTGGATTCCGGTGGGCTGTGCACGAAATCGCCCGTTGAGTGGGATTGTGGGCCCACCAAAAATAGCATCCCGATCAACGGTCTCAGAATCGGACCAAACTTGGCTCACAGGACCAGAAAAATATTTTGAGTCCAATGGCGCAAGTTTCATCGCGATATGATGAGCATGCACAAAGTTGTGACTTAATTTGCAAAGGGTCGATACGGGGTATCTCGACGGATACGCACTGATTTCGTCGCGCACATGCAACAAAATCGGGTTCCGTCAGTTTCCACATGTCGACAACATCCATACGCGCCTTTTGATGCGTATAGTGCGCGACCCCGTCGCCCGATTTGTCGGGGCACACGCCGTATCGGGTGTTTTTTTTACTTTTTGAAAACAGAATTTACAGTTTTTCGTGAAAATTTAACAACATGTAACTTTCTATATACTAGATGAAAAGTGAATCCAAAAGGTGCGTTACAATCTCGGTTATGTTGTCTTTGTCTGTCTTCAATTAGTTTTTAAGAAAGTTTAATGGACAGCGAGAAAAGTGGCCGACAAGTTGGTGTTTCAAAACAGTTTTTAATAATTCAGAAAAGTGGCTTTTCTCCAACTTCGCCTCGATTTTTCGAGCAAGTTGGATGGCCATGTCAAAATCCACCTAGGGGATCTCGAAGAGGATCATTTGGGCTTTCTACACGAATTTACGGATCTAAAAACGGGTTTAAATTGGCAGAGAAATTGATCGGGAAAGTGGGATACCTTAAAGTGGGAATCTGTTGTTGTTGTCGATGGTTCCTTTGTCTTCTTCGCGAGCATGGCTTCGCCATGGTGCGCCCGAGCTTCGCCATGGAGTGGGGAGGAGGAAGGAGGAGGAGAAGGAGGTGGGAATTTTTTTTTTTAGGGTTTGCATATATATATATATATATATATATATATATATATATATATATATTGATATATATAACAAAAGGGCTAAGGGGTGTTCGGCCCCCATGGTGCTGTGTGCTTGCTTTGCACCAAAAGGAAGTAGCTTGCTGCTACTTGCAATTTCGTGCGTGGGGCGCACTACACGTAGGCCACTGCTGCTATTCAATTCATTGTGGTCGGTTACCCACTTGGTGGGGCCGACCACATGCCATTATTTTTTTCTTTTTCTTTTCAATTCTACTTTTATATATATCTATATTTATATATGTATATATCTATAAATACACCAAAAAATCTATTTAAAAATTTAAATAACACTTTAAATGTCACATATCCAAATATTTAGTATATTTAAATATATCTACATATATATATAAATTCCATTCACAATAAACCAACTCAACATATTAATAATAATATTTAAATATAATAAACATGTTTAATAAATCTCCAAAGTAACTTCAATAATAATAAATTAATAAAATTGTTCCAATGGGTGCATTTATACCGCACACCCTTTTTTTTCGGGTCCACAAAATATACTATTTTGTAAAATATTATCTAAATAATAAAATACCAATAATTGCACAAATAAGTAAATGATTTAAAATTTGTACATGAAATTCTAAAATAATTTAGAAATTATTTTTACGTACATAAAATATGTCTAAATGGCCACTTTGGTCCCACCACATGCCTGCTTGGGATAAAATTTGGTTCGGGTCCAGTTCAGGCTGAATTGGACAAACCGGCTCACCTAAAAATCAATAAATAAAATAATATTAGATTAAAATAATTTGAATAAGTCATTTCACAACTCGTCTTGGTTTTCCTAGTTCGGACTGAACTATGGCTAGGCCTCCCACGACATGGCTAATGTACAAGTCAAGGCACACTGTTACATTTTTCGTGCTAACAGTCATGGTCGTCTGGTGCTCCAAAATTCAACAATGGCTAAGGTCATTGTAAAAAAATAAATAAAACCATAAATTGTATAATTTCATTTTTAAGTCCAATAAAATAAAAATATAATTTAAAAAATAGGGCATTTTACAAAATCTCTACACACACATCAATAATATATATAAAGACACCCACACACCCATATATATATTTACACTAATATATATATATATATATATATATATATATATATATATATATATATATATATATATATATATATATATATATATATATATAAAAAAATATATATATATATATATATATATATATATATACATAAAGAGACACATACATATACATAAATAAAAAAAATATATATGATACAATATGATAACATGAATAACACATCCTAACAATTCTAAAAATCTGAGATTAAAAATAGGAATAATCATTCACACAAATATCAACCACATGGTGTGTCCAAAATTGGGGGTTTCCTACTAGGACACAAAACACAACACAAATGACACTCCTATGACCTCCAAATGGACACGAAACGGACACAAATGGAGACACAACCATGGAGGTCATTTCTATGGGCTCAAATTAAACCTAAATGCATGTAGAAATGAAATAGAGAAGAAATTATATCTTCCGGTTGATCGAATCTAAGGAAACTCCTCCCGATACGACACTGACACGAAGAGACCTCCAAATGGGCACGAACTTGTTCCAAAACTCCCCAAATCTAGCTAGCTCCTCCTCTTGATGAAAATAGAGAAGAAAAGAAAGGGATTGATAGATGAATGGAATGATTTGATGGTGGAATGAATGGAGACTTCTCTCTAATTTTGGGGAAGAACAAGAGTGAGAAAAATATGTGGATAATAACAAAGTGACTCAACCCTATCCTTCTATTCTTGGCCGGCCTAGCCTAGCTAGGTGTCCCCTATCCAAAAGTCTAAAATACCCCCACTTGTCTCTAATTGAATTAAAATAGGAATAGGTTTAGGTTGAGGCTAAATTAGTCATGTTTTAAGTCTCTAATCAACTAAACCTATTCATGAAAAATTAGTCTAACATACTAACTAAAATATTGTCATGTGTGGGCCATGTCTAACTAATAGGTGGGTCTCTACTAGAGTCAAAGCTATCCCGGGTCTCCGAAACAAGTCGGATTGAGTTGAAATTCGAACCCGACTCAAATAACCCCAAAACAATATCATAAATAATAAAATAAATTTCAAAAATATTCTAAAATAGAAAATGACCAAAATACCCCTGTTCTTGAAAACTGGGGGTGACAAACCTATCCACGTTAAAAAAATTTGTTTCGAAATTAAAATAAAGCAATCATAAAAAAAACACATGCAGAAAAAAATCCCTCTCAAATACTTCCAAATTTTTTTCAGCAAAATAAAAATCTCTTAAGGCACAACAACACTTGCAAATAAAAATTGTTACATGTCCGACACGGACACGAAACCTACACAAAATCACACCTATCAAAAGTCAAATCAACAATCACCAATGCAATAATATCAAAAATAAATCAAGAGGTCCAATGACCAAAATACCCTCAGGCCATGAATGACACTGAAAACATTCTAATCACATGATTAGGCTCTAGGTCAAACAGTCCCTAGGGTTTCACTAGCAAAACATCAAAATAATAAGTCATGGCTTAAAAATTTTAAATGATTAAAATCTCCAAACTCAAAGCATGAATTAAATGTCAATAATTAAATAACTAAAGTTATAAAATTTAAAATTACTTTCAATTAGAAACTGGGTGCTACAAGTCTATCCACCTTAGAAGAATTCATCATAAAAAATTAAGGTGGTAGTGCTCCTTATAGGTCAAACATCCCACAAACAAAATCTCAAAATCATGCAGTTCGATAATCATATGCGTCTGTCCAGAATCATGATACTCTGAATCTCCGTCATGCTAGTGATCAAGGCTACGATAATTACAGAGTCCTTGACTAAGGTACATACCTCTAGAATCATGGTATTTAAAATTTTCGTATTGTCGCATGCTTGGCAGCAAAAACCTTAAATTCCTACACCCGAGAAATACGTCCATAACTCGACTATATGTCCTCACTATGCCTGCTAGCATGATCCTAGAGGATTCTAAAATTTTATAATCGAGGTGACCTAGCCCATACGACTTATCTCAGAAGAAAAATCATATCACAAGAACAAAATTTCATCAAACGATCAAGGAACAGATGGAATCAAATTTTAAGACAATTATAAGGAGGCAAATGCAAAAATGAGATCTAAAGATTGGAACCTGCAATCTGCCCTGCTACTGCCTGAGTGTCCTCAACTATCATGGTAAAAGCTCGCCCCTGCTGGCCTCCCCTAGCCTGCTGCACTCTGTCCTGGCCTCCTCAGATTCCACGGGCATGACAATCCTTCAGCTGGTGGTCGGGCGCCCCACAGTATAGACATATGCCCAACCTCTTTCTACAGGTCTCCCGACTGTGTCCCAGCTTTCCGTAGAAGCCGCACTGAGTAGTCTGTCTCTGGCCCAGCCCCTGCTGCTGGTGGACACGTACTGGTGCCCGCTGAATCTGTAACTGAGGCTGCTGTTGAATCTGCCTCTACTGGAAGTGAGGGTGCTTCACCGGCCCTGCACTAGAACTCGCACCAAGAACATCACCGCCCCTCTTCGGCTTGAGGCCGAAGTCCTCCTCTGCTATCTGTACCTCCATCAGTATCTGCTCGAAGGTCGTATCGTGTCGCCCGAAAGTACGAGTGCGAACCGCATGAATAAGACCCCTTCAGAACTTGCGGGCCTTATACCCCTCATTCTGGATCAGATCTGGTGCAAACCTACTCAGACAAACGAACTCCGCTGCATACTCGTCCACCGACGGGTTCCCCTGTACCAATCCGACGAACTGTCCCTCCAGAGCTGTCAGAGCCACATCGGGGTAGAAATTCTCCTTAAAGAGCCGCCTGAAGTTCTCCTATGTCAAACCTCTCACTGATGCACGAGGATTCATACGAAACCACGTCAAGGCGATGTCGAAGAACTGACTCACCGCAGCTGTGACCCATAGTCCCCTCGGAACCTCTACTAACTCCAGGCTCCTCTAGACGTCCTCCAACCAGTCATCTGTATACAGGATACCCTCGGTACCCTTGAAGTCCCTCGGGTTCATCTTCCTGAAATCTAGGCATGTGCCAGGCCTCTCTTGACCCTGCTGCTGAACTGGGGCACCCTGAACTGTATCCGGTACAACCCTCTCTACTGCTGTCATCGCCAGCTGGTGGGAGTTCTCCATGCTCTGCCGTAACACCTCTGTCTGGCAGTATGATGCGTCAGCCTGATGCTGCTGTGCCTGTGCCTGGGCCCTCTGGGTCTGCATCATCTGCTGTAGAAGGGCCATCATCTGCTGGGCATCCGTCGGTAGCGATGGCGGCGGAGGAATAGTCTCAGGAATGACTATGGATGGTCCCGCTGCTGGAGGTAGAAGACCTCCTGGAACTGCCGCTGCTACTCCCGCCTGAAGGACAGGAACTGAGGTTGTTGCTCTCTCGACTGCTACTCCCGTAGCCGGAGGTAGAGGTCCTACTGGATCGGACCTCTCTGGAACTGCACTAGGCCCTGCTGCTTGAGAACGAGTCACTGTCATCCTGAAGACGAATTGAACCCAAGAGATCAATATGGCACAAGATAAGATATTATCAAAGGAGGACAATTGAATTCAAATGCAATAAGAGTTGTCATGGCAATCAAAAGATAAAAATTTTTCCTAAAATGTGATTGAGTAACTCCTATCATATTCTAGATCCTATGTCCAAGTCACAGGCTCGTAATTAGTACTCTAATTCGAGCACCATTATGAGATCACACTAATTGCGACACTGGCCTGCATGGGCTACCACAAAAATATGTCAGGACCCGCACCCTGATTAGGGGCACGAGCACGTGGGTACATCCAGCCTACGCCGCAGAATCGGCGGTAGAACACTGTATAGGTCGTCTACAAAAGCTACACTAAACAGTATAAGGGTACCTGTCATCTCCGCACGGAGGAATATATATGGCATAACTCAATCACAAGATGAAACTAAGATAGATAGCACGGAAAGGAAATATGATAGATGTGAAAATAGGAAATGAGTTCAACATCTAACACAGCCGAAGAGAAACAAACAACATCACAGAGTCACAAAATATAATATAGAATACTACAGTCTAAAAGTACTAGCTGGATCGCAGTCCAGGCAAACCTAACTAAGCTATACTACACTAGGAGTGCAAAGTCTAGTGGCTCAACTAACAGGCCACAGTCCAGGCGTAAGCCTCCATCTATCTCGACCCTATAGAAGGTCGAGCAGTCTGCCTCAGAAACATCTGTAATATATCAACGGTATCCTGTCAGGAAAATGAGCAAGTACAAACACTAACAGCAGTTCCATATGAATTGACAAATTCTATAAGAGACGGTATAATGAAATACAAGACAAAGAAATAGGAAGACTTGGGAGCCATTCAAAAGTCGAGCTACAACCCGTAAACCAAACAAGGACCGGGGTTGTAACCCTTCTCCCGAACAGAACCTAGCCTCTAATCAAGGTATAGCATAAGAGCATGTAGAACATGTGAAATAAAAGACAAAATCAACAGGAAATATATAATAGGATGTGAGTACCGAATAGGACAACAATATATAGGATGACTTGGGAACTATTCGGAAACCGAGTTACAACCCTTAAACCAAACAAGGACCGGGGTTGTAACCCTTCTTCTGAATAGAACTTAGCCTCCTATGATAAATAAATATAAAATGTGCCTTGAATTATTAGAGCATTATGTGATCGGCTTGGGAATGTTACAGGACAGCCTATCCACTTGGCCCGACAATCACATAAAAATTACTGGAAAGGGTTATGCCGGCCAACCTGGATAACGAGCACATGAATAAGATCGCGCTACACCCTACGTGAGGTGCGAGTGGCGCAAGCACATGAATATAGGGACATGGTGGTTTTGATCACATAACCCCTAATAATTCCCCATTCCCGAATAGTATAATGGATCTGGACATGACATGTCATGATACGAGATTCCATAAGAGGGTAGCAAGTCCCCTTAGGAATCGGTATCTATACAAGTACAGGGAATAAGACAGGAAATGTACCAATATACCCAGATAATCCAGGAATAACATTTTATGACATGATCCAACATATACTAGTCCGTGAACCATCGTGACTAGAAATTGAGTAAGATACTACAACTGAATTGGATATAACAGATATCAAGACAATGAAAACTATCAGTGAATGTACTCGCCTGTGGTCCTGAGCTGATAAGGTGAACAGATGTTCAGAGTAATCACAGACCTAAAGATGAGATACTATAAGTCAAACAGGGTTTTATAATGAAAGAGAAACTAATTTAAGTCATGATATACAAGTCTAAGTCAAACTAGGTCAAACTAGGTCAAACTGGGTCATAGTGGGTCATACTAGGTCATACTAGATTATACTAGGTCATTGAAAGTCAATCCAAGTCAAACTAGGTCAAACGGGGTCAAAGGTTGACTTACAGTTGACTTTTGGTCAACTGGTCAATCCTGGTCAACTTTGGTCAACTCTAGGTCAACCCTAGTTTAAACTAGTCTAATGTTGACCAACTGTTGACTTTCAGTCAACTGGTCAACTCTGGTTTGGTTTCGGTCAATTCTAGTCACTTATAGGGTAAGTTTGACTCTCGGTTGACTTTTGTTGACTTTTGGTCAAAATGGTCAACCGAAGTCAAAACTAGTCTAGGAGCACTATTTCTGACCATTACCAACCAAGGGAACCAAATTCTAACCATATCTTAAAACTTAACTCACATACCATAGCTATAGGCAATTACCTTAACATTAGAAATAGGGTAAATCCTATTTACCCTAAGATACCATATTGGTATCCTACGATACCACCCCAAATCTAACTCTAAAACATAATCTCTATCTAACATATAACTATATCTAACAATACCTCACTCTCCAACAAAATATCAAATCTAATCAAACCATATCCTATTACCTTACTAACATAGACTACAATACCTTATCCTAACATTCTAACAAACTAGCTAACCACTCACACACAACACAAAGGGTTTTTGGGACTGATTTGAGATGGAAATGAATTGGTGGACTGATTTTAGTATGGGAATTTATGGAATGAATGAATGAATAGGATTAAAATGATACATGGGGTGAATGCATATGTGAAGGGTGATATGGATATTGGTAAATGGATATATGAATTGTGGTTTGAATGGATGGGTGGATGAATGGAATTTGGGTGATTTGATATATAGGGTGAATGAGTATGTGAATGTAGCGTGAATGAATTGTGTAAAGGTGGAAGAATGGATGAATGAATGTTTGTGGATAGAAAATGTGAATGAGTGTTTGTGTGCATGAATGAATGTTGATTGGAATATGGATAGGTGAATGAGTAGAGTGAATGTATAAGTAAATGGATATGTGAGTGAATGAAGTGAATGAATTGATAGGTGAATGTGGAATAATGGGTGAATGGTTAGTACAAATGAATGAAAGGATGAAGGAAAGAATGAATGGATGAATGATGGCTGTAATGGGCTGTCCCCCCCTTCCTGCACACTGTAAAGTAGTGCCTATATTGCTACTGCTGCTGTTAACTAAGCATTCTCCCCCCTTGCAGTAGCCCGAGAGCTACTGCTGCTACTGCACTGCATATTTCAGCAGTACATACTGCTAACTGCTGCTGTTAATTCCTCCCTTCAATCCTTCACTTCCTCACTCTTTCTACCACTCTCTACTTCTCTAGTCCCTCTCTCACTCTCCGTATCCCATTCTCTATCTCCCTCTCATTCTCTGTATATAAATCTCTACACACACATCAATAATATATATATAATGACACCCACACACCCATATATATATATATTTACACTAAAATATATACATATATACATAAAGAGACACATACATATACATAAATGAAAAATATATATAGGATACAATATAATACCACGAAGAACACATCCTAACAATTCTAAAAATCTGAGATTAAAAATAGGAATAATCATTCACACAAATATCAACCATGGACACAAAACACTATCCGTGACCAAAATCTAAGATTAAAAATAGGTGTGTCCAAAATTGGGGGTTTCCTACTAGGACACAAAACACAACACAAAGGACACTCATATGACCTCCAAATGGACACGAAACGAACACAAATGGAGATACAACCATGGAGGTCATTCCTATGGGCTTAAATTATACCTAAACGCATGTAGGAATGAAATAAAGAAGAAATTATACCTCCCGGTTGATCGAATCTAAGGAAACTCCTTTCGATACGACACCGACACGAAGAGACCTCCAAATAGGCACGAACAAGTTCCGAAACTCCCCAAATCTAGCTAGCTCCTCCTCTTGATAAAAATAGAGAAGAAAAGAAAGGGATTGGTAGATGAATGGATTGATTTGATGGTGGAATGAATGGAGACTTCTCTCTAATTTTGGAGAAGAACAAGAGAGAGAAAAATATGTGGATAATAACAAAGAGACTCAATCCTGTCCTTCTATTCTTGGCCGGCCTAGCCTAGCTAGGTGTCCCCCTATCCAAAAGTCTAAAATACCCCCACTTGTCTCTAATTGAATTAAAATAGGAATATGTTTACGTTGAGGCTAAATTAGTAATGTTTTATGTCTCTAATCAACTAAACATATTCATAAAAAATTAGTCTAACATACTAACTAAAATATTGTCATGTTTGGGCCATGTCTAACTAATAGGTAGGTCCCTACTAGAGTCAAAGCTACCCCGGGTCTCCGAAACAAGTCGGATTGAGTTGAAATTCGAACCCGACTCAAATAACCCCAAAATAATATAATAAATAATATAATAAATTTTAAAAATATTCTAAAATAGGAAATGACCAAAATACTCCTATTTTTGAAAACTGGGGGTGACATTCTCTATCAGATCTGACCAAACAAAACCAGTAGGGTCGGACCCCCAATAGCAAGTACCACAAAGGAAGCCAAACTTATGAACTAAAACCAGCAATAACTAACATAACAATGGTTAGAGATATAATTAAGTAAATGAAGATCGGGACTCGTGCACTACTAATGCACTTATCCCGAACATAGAAAGACAATAAGTAAAGTATCATGAAGCATAAAGTAATTAACATGTGACATAATGTAAGTGTTAACATGTTAAGTAAACAGAAGCTTGAGATTTTGTAAAATAAACTGAACATGTGAGCTTGTGAAACAGTCGGGTCATGAGAGCATGGTGACCCAACATAGGGTTTGTGCATAACTTGTAAGATAACTGAACTATCGAGCATGTAAGAACTATATATAATGACAACGATAAGATGACATAGGAACTATCTCGGAAGTCAAGTTACAACCCTTAAACCAAACAAGGACTGGGGTTATAACCCTTCTCCTGAACAGAACTTAGCCTCCGATCATTTATCGACAAAATAAAGCATAAATCATAGTGTACTGAAATAAACATAGGCACACTGCCTAGACAAAACTAGACTGGACTGTACTAATTCCATCCATCAATCACAACCAAGCAATGAGTACGGCTTGATACTTTAACTAACTAGGGTTATCACAAGCCTAGTTACTAACAAGATGCAATAAGATTTCCAAGTCCAGTTACCTGCCTGCTGCTACCTGTGTGACCCCAGCAAAAGAAAAACAAGTATAGCAGACATACTGCAGTAAGATACATGTGTCCTAAGGAGGTGTCCCACTCGACAGTATGCTAGAAATGTGCTCATCATGACAGATAGCTCCAAATCCCATGTATATATATATATATATATATATATATTATTGGGTTTTGGTCTTTTTCAAAGTGAATTTTAGTCCCACATCGACTAGACCAAAGGAGTTGTATCTCTATATATTAGCTTTGCTAGTTTATAGATACACATGTGGTGTGGAGGTGTACATGGGTGTGCCATGTAGGGTTATTTTTCTAATGGGAAAAAAAGCTAAATAAACAATTGAAAGCATTTATGCTTTTTGCTCTTGGGAAATTTATTTCCGTGGGAGCTAAGCCCCGTTGGGGCTTAGCGACTCGGACTCGGACTCAGACTCAGACTCAGACACGGACTCGGACTCATGAGCTCATAAGGCATAATGTAGCATTTTGTTGGCACACTTTGCACTTAGCACGTCAGCATCGTTGCTAGGCGCATAGTGCGCTTTAGTTGTGCTCGTTGCGTGTGCCACTTGCACTACCACGTTGCATGCCACAGGTTGCGCGACCGGGGTCCACGCCAGGCTGCGCACAGGTTGTGCCAGGTTGCGTGCAGGTTACACACAGGTTGTGCCGGGTGCGCTAGTTGCGCACGTTGTGCACGTTGCACGCATGTTGCAAGTGGTACGCGTTACATTACGCGAGTGGCACAAGGTGGCGCAGGTCGCGCAGGTTGCGCAGTGGCACAGTGCGCGCAGTGGTGCAGGTTGGCACAAGTGGCTCAGTGCACAGTATACAAGGCACGCAGGGTGCCAGAGTGGCACAACTTGCTTTAGATCGTGCCTGTGCATGATCTGAGCAGTAACTGCACGTTCGGAGTGGTTATTACCACGTCCCGAATGTTGTGCTAACCGGGCAATTGCTACTCGTGCCTATATAAGGTCTCCTCTCTCTCACAGATAGGAATACAATACAGAACACATTCAGAGAGTCACGAAAGTTTACAAGTGTTTCTTAACACAAGTAAATAGAGTCTGTGAGAGAGAAGAGCAGAAGTGTTCCAAATTTCTCCGATGAACTTGCTGGTTCCTGGAAGCTATTCGTGTGGGGCGAATATAGCTTTGAGCAATGGTGATCATTCACCCCAGCAGGCTATCTTCCATCTTTCATCTGTCATCTTCTTCACTGTTGTGATTACGAAATCTTTTTATATTCTTGTATATCATATGTTGTTGTGGATTACGAAATCTTTTTAAATTCTCGTAATATAATAACGAGATCTTTTTAGATCTTCGTCATACTTGCACAACCTTCCTAGAAGTGTTGCGTTGGAACATTGTTCTTATCTTTGTTTCATATTCACAGTTTTTTATCGAAAAATTATGCTCCGGCACTAACAATCTCAAAGCTATATTGCTACGATGGAAAACTTTAATGCTTCACTCCTCAATATTGACTTTTGTAAGTTAGAAAAGTTTGATGGAGAGCATTATCAAGTCTGAAAGAGAAAGATTTATCTCACTCTTCAACTCAGAGACGTTGATCACGTGCTTCTTGAAGAGGAACCTACTGTTCCAGATACTGGGTCTGCTGCCGCAATCGCTGCGGCTACTAAACTTCAGACCAAGTGGAGAAAGGAAAATAGCATTTTTAGGCTGCTTATCCTGAATGCTATGGAGGATTCTCTAGCAGAATCTTACAGTAAAAAAACTAATTGCTAAAGACATAGGGTCTCTGGAGAAATTGTATGAAGAAGACAAGAACAGGAGCAAGATATTTGTGGTTGAAAAATATCACAAATGGCTCTTTGAGGACGAGAAGTCCATGTTGCCGCAGGTAAAAGAATTTCTGAAGCTGCGACAGAAGTTGGAAGACGAGGCGATGCCCCTCCCCGACAAGTTTGTTGTTGGAGGAATTGTCTCAAAGCTCCCCGCTGGGTGGAGTAAGTTCTATGCAAACATGCATAGGAAGAAGCTTGAGATCAGCCTTGAAGATCTCTTGCAGAAAATCTATGTTGAGGACCAGATGCGGGCTCAACAGAAGGTGGACACACTGTCCAAGCAATTGGCTAACGCCAATCTGGTTCATACCAAGGAACCAAGGAGAAAGCAGGCGACTTTCCATAGCAAGAAGAAGGACCCTAACAATCTGAACATGAAGGGGACTTCCTTCAAGTGAAAGAAGGCAAAGTCTCAGATGCCTTGTTTCAAGTGTGGCAAGAAGGGCCACTTCAAGAATGAATGCAAAGCAAAGACCAAGCAATCAGAGCAAGGAGAGCCTAGTAAGGTATCTATGATCACTGACGTTGTTGCTATGATTGCGCAGGTTGATGCGGTAAGGACTGACTCAGACTGGTGGGTAGACACTGGAGCCTCCTGCTATGTCTGCTCCAGTAAGGAGTGGTTCACCACCTACACTCCTACTTTTGAAGTGATTATGATGGCGAACCAGGCACAAGCTGAAGTGCTCGAGATCGGGACGGTGGTGTTGAATCTGACTTCGGAGAAGTCTCTGACGCTTCAAGGCGTGAAGCACGTACCTGCTATCGCCAAGAACCTGATCTCAGGAGGCCTACTATGCAACGCAGGCCTCTGGATGGACATCAATGCTAGCCAGATGGTGATGTCTATCAAGGGAACATATTTCGGGAAAGCTTTTTATACCGAAGGGATGTTCAAAATTTAGCTTGTGAATCAGTCTAATATAATTAATGTAATTAATGCAATCACTCCTTCTGCTTATACTATTGAGTTGTGGCATAATAGGCTAGGACATGTTCATTGTAAATGAATAAACAGAATGTCTAGTCTAGGACTTATCTCCAAGTGTGACGGTAAGGTAGAGAAATGTGAAGTTTGTGCTCAAACAAAGATCACAAGAAAACCCTTTCTTCGGGTTAATCGAAGTACAGATCTTCTGGAGTTGGTACACTCCGATATCTGTGACTTCAAATAGTTCTCTACAAAGGCCGGGATAAAGTATTTCATAACCTTCATCGATGACTTCTCAAAGTATGCATTCGTCTATTTGCTGAAGGCTAAAGACGAAGCATTCGAGAAGTTCAAGGAGTTCAGAGCCGAAGCTGAGCGGCAGACTGGACAACAACTCAAAAGAATAAGAAGTGATCGAGGTGGGGAGTACAGGTCTCATGAATTTGTATCGTTCTACAAAGAAAATGGAATTGTCAATGAGACTACGGCTCCGTACTCTCCTCAATCAAACGGAGTAGCAGAGAGAAAGAATAGAACGTTAACAGAAAAGATTAACTCAATGCTGTTGACTGCGGGTCTTCCTAAGTGCTACTGGGGAGAAGCTATATTGACGGCTACTTTTATTCTAAATAGAGTGCCTCATGCAACTTCAGACGTTACTCCTCATGAACACTGGTTCAAGGTCAGACCTAACTTGAATATCATTCGAGTGTGGGGGTGTCTGGCATATGTCAAGCTTCCAGATCTGAAGATTCAGAAGCTTGGGACAAGGACTACTAAGACGATCTTCTTGGGATATGGCGAGAAGAGTGACGCTCGGAGATTTCTTGATATTGAGTCAAATTATATCATTAAATCTCACGACGCAGAATATTTTGATGATAAGTTTGCAAGGTACAAGAATGTTGTTCTTACGGATGTACCGGAGAACATTGAGGGTGTGAAGGAAATTGAAGTCTTCAATGAAGATGTGGTCCAAGAAGATGTTATTATTGAAACAACGATTGAACCAGAACAAGCGGAGCCGTCAGCTAAGCGTATGAGGAGGCCGAAGGACTTCGAAAGTAACTTTGTCACCTATCATGTGGAAGCAGATCCGCTTACCTATGATGAGACGATGAAGACCAGAGACACAATTTTCTGGAAGGAGGCGATTGACAATGAAATTGATTCCATCACCTCAAATAACATTTGGGTGTTGGTTGATCTTCCTGAAGGAGCGAAACCCATCGGATGCAAATGGATCTTCAAGAATAAGATGAAAGTAGACGGAACTATTGACAAGTTCAAGGCTAGGTTGGTAACCAAAGGGTTTTCTCAGAAGCAGGGGATTGACTACTTTGATACGTATGCTCCAGTAGCCCGGATGACCACTATCAGAGTATTAATTGCTCTTGCAGCAATACATAAGATGGTGATACATCAGATGGATATGAAAATAGCATTCCTAAATGGCGAGCTGACCGAAGAGATATACATGCAACAGCCAGAGGGATTTGCCGTCAAGGGTCTTGAAGATAAAGTCTACAAGTTGGTGAAATCTTTGTACGGTCTTAAACAGGCTCCCAAGATGTGGCATGAGAAATTTGAAAAGTTATAAGGTCAAATGGCTACATGGTCAGCGAGACGGACAAGTGTATTTACACGAAGTTTACTGATGGAAGAGGTGTGATCGTTTGTCTGTACGTAGACAACATGCTTATCCTAGGTACGGATATGAGTTGTGTCACGGAGACAAAGAAATTCATCTCGAGCAAGTTCAGTATGAAGGACTTGGGGGAAGCTGATGTGATCTTAGGGATTAAGATCATACGGACAGACACTGGACTAGCGCTGTCACAGTCTCATTATATTGAGAAAATGATCACTCGTTATGGGTATCAGGATCTTCCAAGTAACGATACGCCGTACATGAGTGATCTGAAGCTGAAGCCTAATTCAGGGGAAGCGTCAGGCAGTTGGAGTATGCAAACGTAATCGAAAGTTTAATGTATGCTACTACTGCCACAAGGCCTGGCATAACTTTCACCGTGGAAATGCCGAGTCATTTCACGAGCAACCCAGGTGTTGAACACTGGAAAGCTGTGAAAAGGGTTATGAGATATCTCAAGAAGACTCAGACATATGCACTGTACTACAGCGGAGATCTGCAGGTAGTAGAAGGCTTCAGTGATGCCAGCTGGTGCTCAGAGGTGGAGAGCGAGAGGTCCACAGGTGGATTCATTTTCACAATGGGTGGAGCTGCTATATCGTGGAAGTCGAAGAAGCAGACTATGCTCTCGCGGTCATCCATGGAATCTGAGTTCTTTGCACTTGATACCGCAGTCGAAGAAGCAGAATGGCTTCGGGAGCTCATGTATGATCTTCCAATGGTTGGGGCTCAAATACCGACGATACTGATATACTGCAACAACCAGGCGACTGCGGCGGCGGTTGAAGCACAGGGCAGTACACGATCTTATCAAGAGAGGTGTTATTGTAGTGATTGATGTTCGGAGTCAGGATAACCTAGCGGATTCGTTCACCAAGGGCCTCAAACGCCAGTTGATCGATGACACAGCTTGTAAAATAGGCTTGAAGGCATTCTGATATTGTATTATTGTATTCCTACCCTAAAGTTTTATGCTAATAGTTCAAAGAAAAATCTACTAGGCATCTAGCTTTTGGTTCAAGGGAGGACTACTAATCAGAAGAATATCAAGACGGTGGGTACATATTCTATTGGGCATGGAGAGGTTACGGACCTACAACCACTGTTGTCTACTGCTGTTTTCTGTAAAAAATGGATCCTGTGGGAAGGTTGGCTTAAATGCCTTAATGAGTTCACAGGCAGAGTGAATGCCTGGTGTGCTTTACAGGAAGCACGGTAGAACAACACTACAAGGAGTGAAACTCCATGCTACTGTGGGGTGACTCTACCATGAGGTTCCCAGGCATGGGGTAATGCCTCGGCTTTGCTAGCCAAGTCACAGCGGCGTAGCACCACAAGCAGGTAGTTAGCCTAATGTTGTTTGTTAAAATAAAAAGGGGTGTAGTCAGCACTACAAAGAGGAGGAGTTCCTCATGTCACAGTGGTACGACAACGCAATGAGGTACCCGGTTAGGGATAAAGCCTCGGCCTTGCAAGCCATGTCGTTGTGGCGTAACACCGCAAAGGAGCCTAAGTCTTCATGCTGGGTAGTTTGGTACTACAAAGAGGCGGTTGCCTCATGCTATAGTAGTATGACACTATGATGAGGTTCCCGGTATGGGGTAAGGCCTCGGCTTTAAGCCATGTCATAGCGACGTAGCACCTCAAGAGAAGCGCAAAGCACTTCATGCCATGTCTCTTTATAATGAACTCACCTATAGTGTATGGACAAAGAGATATCAGGGCGTCTCTTGAGGGTAAACTTGTAGACGTCCAAAATTATACACTGAAACCAGGCTGGCACAGGGCCTTTAATGTGTAGCCAGAAGCACATGTAACTACATTATGTGAGTGGAAAGAATTTTAGCAATGATGCAGAATTTAAGGCTTAGTCCATTCTTGTATTACAGTCTATTGTTTGACCCATACGGGAAGATTCAAGTTGTCAGCGACATCTCTCCTAATGCATGATGGACAGTTACTTTGGGGAACACTTATACCCATATATAGAGATATGTGGGGGATTGTTGGGTTTTGGTCTTTTTCAAAGTGAATTTTAGTCCCACATCGGCTAGACCAAAGGAGTTGTATCTCTATATATTAGCTTTGCTAGTTTAGAGATGCACATGTGGTGTGGAGGTGCACATGGGTGTGCCATGTGGGGTTATTTTTCTAATGGAAAAAAACTAAATAAACAATTAAAATTGCATTCATGCTTTTTGCTCTTGGGAAATTTATTTCCATGGGAGCTAAGCTCCGTTGGGGCTTAGCACCTTGGACTCGGACTCGGACTCGGACACGGACTCGGACTCATGGGCTCATGAGGCGTAATATGGCATTTTGTTGGCGCACTTTGCACTTAGCACGTCAGCATCGTCGCTAGGCGCATAGTGCGCTTTAGTTGCGCTCGTTGCGCGAGCCACTTGTGCTGCCACGTTGCACCCCGGCAATAGCATATATATATATATATATATATATATATATATATATATATATATATATATATATATATATATATATATATAAAATATATATATATAAGGCCGGGATCAAAGGGGCAACAGGTAACTGAGAAAGTCTCTTCATGAA
>JANAVB010015241.1:30000-91319 GCA_029216955.1 Iris pallida
AAACCCACGATAAATCTCTTGCGAATGCTCCAGGGCCACCCCCAACTTCCTGCGAATCCTTTAGACCTTCGTCGACCGCCAGGAGTTCGGCGAAGCACCGCCACGATTGACGACAATAACCAAGAAAAGCAACAACCGCCACTGCAACAACAACTGTGCTGCTATAGCCGTTGCAGCCGCAGGCATGTGGTTGCCAATCGCTGCTATTACACCCGTTGCTATTGCTCGAGTTTTCTGGCGGCACTTCGGCCGCCACGCCGTGTGAGTCGCACGTTGCCTCCTGTGTGCCACCCCGTGAGTCCTCAGAGAGCCCGGTGCGTGTGCCTTGTGTCCCCTCCTGCGGTGGCAGCACACCATGCGTGCCCTCCTGCACATGAAATGGCGACAACCCCAGGTCACGCACGCGGAGGTGCCCCTCGTACCTGTCCTCGGCCGAGGCAAGATCCCGGGCATCGTGCGTGCCACCGGACGAGTCTCCGGTATATCCCTGTCCTCTTCGACGATCGCCGTAGCCGATTTCTGCGTTTTAGAACGAATCCGTCGACACGTACGAGGAATGCCAATTCAGAAGTATATTTCGTGACAACAACTTTGTGCGCCTTTTCTGGATAATTCGACCGTTGGATCGTTGTTTTATCTCTTCCACCATAATCTCGATATGTACCACTACCTTTACCTAAATTTTCAGCCGCTACTTCGATCGTTTGATATATTAAAACTGGCCGCCAAGTTGGTTGAATAATTGTGTTTATTTTTTATAGTTTCGTGGGGCCAACTTCGCGGATTTGTTCCTCCCCCATCAAAGTTCCATTTGACGAGACACCAGCTCCTGTTCATAGATGTTATGACCCTCTTCTTGTGACAAAATATTCATTCCATTATGAGAACGTTTGATTGGTTGAATTTGACGCCAAAGTTGGCCGTCCGAACTCATAATTTCGAACATGTAAAATTTTGAATTTGTTCCTACGACTCCGAATTCCAATTCTGACACCACTAGTAGACTCGTGGCATTATAAATGATAGATAATTTGCTAAATTTGGAGCAACATGGCCCCAACACGTATTTCGGTGCAAATCGGATCTAATGGTCCGAGTCAACGGGTCAGTTTCAGATCAGCTCATCAAAATCCAATTCGGGATATACCATTGGGTTCGTATGTCATTCTGAACTTGCAGACATATAGTTTTCTTGGTTTAGAGGACTATTATCTTGGCACAGCTTTTGGTGTAAAGTGGGTCCAACGGTGGACCACATTTTGACCCGAAATTACTGTTTTACCCCTGTGTCCAGAACTGTACTTATGGCTAGTCTTCCTTAGCTATTTTCCTTATTCCGAGAAAGTTGATGATATTTTTTCAACATCCGAAGACGTCTACAAAAGTTCTACTGTTGCTGCTTTTCTTTGGCTTGACGATTTCACCAGTAGGACATCAACAGAACATCGCATCACCTCCAAGTAAGATACCTTGCCATATTTGTTACGTTTAAATTATTTATATTTGTTCTTGTGTTGTTCTTGGTAACACTGCTAGTGTGCATCCAAGGATGACTTGGGGGATATCAAGGATGGTATCGATGTTATGGGTGAGTGCGTGTGACTTAAAGTTAGCAGAAGTACCCGAAACTGAATAGTCTTCGGCATTTTGCGCCTATTTCTTCAATAAAGTTCGGGGTTTTATCAAATATATATATATATATATATATATATATATATATATATATATATATATATATATATATATATATATATATATATATATATATATATATATATTATGGAGTGTATCTTTCTGTATCTTGCTACACTCAGGACCTGGTGATTTCTCCAGGTATTGGTTGAGCAGTTTGTGCAGAGAAGTTATATATATATATATATATATATATATATATATATATATATATATATATATATATATATATATATATATAATATTTATTTTGTATTATATATGGCATGTTTCTTTCTGTATCTTGTTACGTCACTGCCAGGACCTGGTGATTTCTCTAGGTATTGGCTGAGCAGTTTGTACAGAGCAGTTGGACATGTGCTGAGTGCTGCACCGAGATTTCAGGTATATATATATATGTATATATATATATATATATGTATATATATATATATATATATGTATATATATATATATATATGTATATATATATATATATATATATATATATATATATATATATATATATATATATATATATTGCTGGTATTCCCATTTATTCCACAATATGCACTTTTCGTCCATTATTTGATTCACGCTGCTATGTAGCCTATTATTTGCAAGCTTATTCATTTCTCGAGCTTGTTCGAACTTGTATATTACTGGGCGGCCAACCTTAATATATTATGTTCATTCTTGGTATTTATTTTAATTTTGTGGATTGAGATATTGTTAGTTAGTTAGCTTTAGTAAATTGACAGCGTAGTACATCTAGGAGGTAATTCTATTAAATTGGGAACTTATCCTTGATCGTATTACCTAACAAAGTTCACGTCTCAAGTTCTTATGTATTTTGGAACTGGGACATGACATATTTTTGTGGTTGTCCATGCAGGCCAAGATCATATCATTTCGGTTACGTTACTGTACCGAACGACCCTGTCTTAGGATAATATATTAGGATCTCAATCCACAATTGTTATAGGAATTCCTTTGACTTCTACTACCGCCCTTTAATTCCGTGTTTGTACTCAATCATACCTTTCTTAAACTCCTATTATGGATTCTTGCCTTTCCCAACCTTGAAAAGACGAACCCTCGTGCTTGATGAATCATTTTGATTATATCTTATCATAAGATAGGACTAAGGTAGATGGAATATTTCTATGGCAGATTATCTTGGTAAGAAGGGTTAGATAGACGCCTCGACTAGATAGTCTGATTGGGTAATAATAACATTTCTATTGAAGTTAGTTTCTGTAGGCAAACCCCTTTAACCAATGGATATACCACTTGCCTAAAACATATATAGAATTGAATTAGAGGCTTTATATATATGAAGATTTGTTAAGGCGATAAGATAAAAAATTTCATGCTGGCTGAAAAAACTAGAGACACGATTGGGTGATTGTATAGTTGGACTTCGGACTAGACGTAGCTCCCTAAACAAGAATATGGCCATCTTTACACTACCAAAATATGTCGATTTAGCGATGGCCAGATCCGTCGCCCATTCGTCGGCAATCAGTATTAGCGACCGATCACTGACAGATCTTGGTCAAAATAATCCGTCGGCAATCAGCTCGTCGCTAATAAAGATCCGTCGCTAAGTAGTCGAAAAGCGACGGAATAGCGACGGCTTTTCGTCGTCACAATACGATGCATTAGCGACGACTTTCCGACGGTCTTTCGTCCATTTCAAGTATTAAATACTTAACTGTGTAGATGCTAGTGACGGATAGTCCGTCGGCAAACCGTCGTAACTGTGTATCCGAGGGTATCGTTCCGTCGCTATTTCGTCGATAGTCGTCGCTAACAAAGGAAAGATTAGCGACGGAATCCTAACGGATTATCCGTTGCCATGGTTCTGGAAATATCATGCATTTCCAGAACATTGGCGACGGATGTTCCGTCGCTATTCCGTCGAACAAGGTATTTCCAGAACCTTGGCGACGGATTTTTCGACGCAAATCTGTCGACCATGGCGATGGATTTCTGACCAAATATCCATCCCTAATATTTTGTACAGCTATATACCACCAGAACCTTGCCGACGAATATTCCGTCGGTAGGTCGTCGCCATACAAGATATGCCGTCGGCTGGCCGTCGACCACCCGTCGCTAACTGGAAACAGTTTTAAATCTCCAGTTAGCGACAGATATGCCGTCGAAAAGTAGTCAAAAACTGGAAATTTTTGTCGCTAACCGGACACTAGTCCGTCGCTAACTGAGATTTTTTTGAAAAAAATTACAGCGCTTTCCCTGTTCACAAAAATATGCATAAACCAAACCAATATAATGCACACCAATTATCCAACAATCACATAGACCAAATATATAATGCACACCAATTATCCAAGAATCACATAGACCAAATATGCACATACGAATTTAATGCACACCAATTATCCAGGAATCACATAGACCAAACCAAACCAATATAATAGACACCAATTGTCCTGAAATCATAAACTAATATCCGTCGTTATAATCCAAAATTCCCACAAATATTCCAAAATTCCCACAAATATTCCAAATTTTCTTAATTACAATACTTCAAGGAGGAAGAGGAGTTCGATTGTCCGGTGGTGGTAATCCCTCCTGCGCCCGACGAAAATACTGCTCCACTAGGTACGACGGCAAGCCTTCGAAGACACTGCTCGGAAGTCCGCGTAGCTGCTCTGGCGACAAGAGATCAAGGAGTACCGTCACAGTCGAAGGCGGTACCAGAGGGACAGCAGGGATGAAAGAAAGATGACCAACGGAAGAAGGACTGGGAGCAGCAGTCAACGGATCGGCACCAGTAGAAGACGGACCGACACCAGCAGCAGACTGACTGGCAGCAGCAGACGGAGGCAGAAAGTACGTGGCAATTTGCTTCCGCAAGGACGAAACCGCCTCGTGCAGCTGCGTAAGCTGCGACCTAACATCATCGTCTGCCGGGGCCACGGAAGGAGGCGGTGTCGGTGGAAATCTCTGAGTCGCCATGTACAACGGCCCTAGGGAGCCAACTCTTTACAGGTGCCCTTTCTTAAAGCCGCCGACGGTATCTACGAACAAGTCGTTGCGAGCGGCCAAAGAAGAGGGTGTCCGGGCAGGCGTCGTTTCACCGACATCCTCGGTGTCAGTTAACTGAGCCCGACTAAGGGCCTCACGATACGCAGCCTATCAAATAAATGTGTTTATATTATAAGATTTACCTAAGTTGTAATCTAAATCCTATGTTTCACTAAGTTAAGTGTGAATCCTAAGTTTACCTAAGTTATAGTCCGAATACTTTTAATTCTAACATAAATCTCATAAAAATAAGTACTTACATCAGTCTCCTTGGCCCTCTCGTCGACAAAGCTCCCGTCCTTCCGTCTCTTGTGCGTATGTTGGAACACGTCGTGCATGGTGACCGATTCTGGCGCCCTTCCCTCCTTCACCGCCCGTTGGGTCTGCATACGAAATTTCTGCAGAACTTAATTAATTCCGTATATTAATAATACCTAATTCGATAGTGAAATAAATTTACGATATCTCACCAGATCTGCAAGCGTCGCTGCGTGGGGCCTTGATCCCTCCGTATGAAGCCCCGTGGCCCGTCGGTTCGCCTTCGCCTTCTCCAATTTCTCCTTGTACGCAGGAGTATTCATCATATCTAAGAGGTCCTCATAATAGTCCTGCCGGATCCAATTCAGCCTCGTCTGCCCCATTTTCATGTCGTGAATCATATCTCGTATCTTCTTCGAGGCAGCACTTCTGTTGGTCCTGTGGATCACGTCCTCGCGATGGAGGGGCCACCAGTACGTCGTCTAACATACAAATTCAATTATCACGTAATTTAAAAAATGGTTGATTAAAGAGTAACTAATAATTAACCAGAAGATATAGATATATACCCTCAACTCGTCGAGCCAGACGTACTTCAAGTTTGGAGGCAGCGATAAAAAGTTGAGGTAGGGACCATGGAAGTTAGCCCTGCAAGATCCCTGGCAACATTAAACGGAAAAAACCTATAAAGAAGAAACGACTGGATTATTAACTTGAATAAATGAACTTAAATTTACTTACGAAGTCCCCGTGGGCCATAGCTCTCGTCGGAACTCGCCTCTCGGCCTCTCTGGTGCCGTCGGAGGATCCGCGGGGCCGCGTATGTACTCCCCAGGAACCGGATGGAACCGAGTATGGGGGTACTCCGGGGCCGACTGTGCAGTAACTGGGGGATCCACTGGTGGATCCGCTGGTGGGTCCGATAGCGGAACGGATTCGCTAGCAGATCCAGACTCATGCCTCGATGAAGTTGTCGATCGACAGCGGGATGCGTCTGTGCCCGGGGTACTCTCCGAGTCGAGCTCGCTGGATGGGGTCACATCCCGGAAAGATTGAATGCGACAACGACTACCAGCACCACTACGACCACGACTACGACCAGCACCACGACCACCACCAGCACCACGACCACCACCAGCACCACGACCACGGCCAGCCATCATGACCTGTAAATAGAACACATAAACATAATTAACGATATAAAAGTATAAATGAGTATAAAATTCTAAACTAAAATATATATACCAGCAATAGGGAGACGAGTGCCGCCGCGACAAAAAAGACTATGAGTGCCATCTGCAATAAGTAAATAATCGAACGAAAAAAACATAAATTCACGTAATTGCTTTTATAAGGTCAAACTTAATTCACGTAATTGGAAGTGTTTTTAATATACAATAATATTTAACCTAATCATCGTCTTCGTTCTTATCCTCGGCCTCATCTTCATCATCATCCTCCTCCTCATCCTCATCCTCATCCTTATCTTCATCGTCGATTTCATCTGTATCCTCATCTCCATCAAATTCTTCTTCTTCTTCTTCTTCTTCTGCCTCAATATTTGGGACAATACGCCTCTCTCTCTCCTGGTTGACATCTAAGTCTTGTGTATCAACCTCTTCTTCCCCTCTATTTTCCTCAACAATATCTTCAACATCCATTGTATCCGAGTGTTATCCCAAGTATTGGGACTTTTCGATCTGGTCCTCTTGGTATGCTGGGTCTCCAATGTTGAATGTATTTCTAGATTTAATCTTGCATACTGCCCACCAGTCAAATCGATCTCTACGATGCCTTGGGTAGCTTGTATAGTAGACTTGAACAGCCTGATTTGCTATCGCAAATGTATCGGACCCTCTATACCTCCTACGATGATTTATATCGACAAATCCAAATTGTTTATCGATTTTTCAACCGTTATTTGGTGTCATATCTAACCACTCACATTTGAACATCACAATATGCATATCATTGGGCCAGTATATTGTAAATCTATAATATCCCGAAGAACTCTGTAATAGTCAAAGTCCGGTTCGTCGTCATAGATGGTGCCTCTTATACAAACACCAGAATCCTTGGTACTGATACCGTCATTGATAAATTCGACATTTATAGCATTCTGAGTTGCCTTAAACCTGAAGCCATTAACGACATAGCCTGGCCAAGTCTTTGTTTGCTTCTTCGGTTCCAATGCCAGATAACGAACACTCTCATTAGTGAGTGTTGTTTCAGGCAATAAAACCTGTAAACTAATATTTATAATTTAAATGTTTTAGATTATATAATCTCAGTTACTTACGTGTTTTATAAGAATATATAAAATCAACCTCGATTATAATCTCAGTTACTTACGTATTTGCGAAACCATGACGAAAATATACAATCAACCTTTCTTTGAAGTCCCTCATCGGTAATATCGGGTGTCCTGATTTTGACTTCATCTCTAAATACACTATTAGAGAAAATAAGAATATATAAGTATAGTCACTTACTTCATCAAATTAGAGATTATAACGAGTGCAAGTGTACTGACTTACTTCTCCAAATCTTTCACTTCTTGTATGTCACAGTTTAACAAGACATATAAGTGAGCGGCATCATACTCGTCGTCAGTCAACCACCATTTTTTTACTAGCCCCAATAGGCTTGCCCCTTACATTGAATATACCTCCATCCTCAACGTCCTCTTCATTCCTTTAAGGTCTATTTCGATTTGTCTTAACATGAGTATCGAAATAAATGGAGCAGAAGTATGTCACCTCTTCGATAAGATATGCTTCGCATATCGAAGCCTCTATATGAGCCTTGTTGCCAACTTTCTTCTTTAGATGATGTAGGTATCTAGAGAGACAAATTATCATGAGAATTAAGAATAAATTTTAAAACCCACTGAAATTCAACTTAAATTATATCAATTTTTATGTACCTTTCAAACGGGTACATCCATCGATAATGAACAGATGCACCGACACGGGTTTCGTATGCTAGATGAATCGATAGATGCTCCATGCTGTCAAAAAAGCCAGGAGAAAATATTTTCTCCAACTTGCAAATTGTTAAGATAATCTTCTCCTCAAGTTCAACCATGTGTTGCACAGTCAACTTAGTTGAACAAATATCCCTAAAGAATATAGATAGTTCGGCCAACGAAACCCATACAGCAGAAGGCAACAACTCTTTCAAAGCAATGGGCGCATCTAGACAAATTTGACACATAGCCGTCAGGAAATCTTAAAGTAGATACCCACTTGCAGATTATTAATCTATCTTCCTTGCTCAATGTGTATTGTGCTATCGGCTTACTTAATTGTCCACCACCTCCCCTTTGTATCAAGTTCAGATAAGGACGCTTGTATATTTCGACAACGTTTTGTCTTGCTTTTGGATTGTCCTTCGTCTTTCTTTTAATATCCATGACGGTATTGAAGACATTATCGAACATGTTACCGTCCATATACTGAGCTTTGCTCATGGCATACTTAAGAAACACTTTCACGCCTGCCTGAAAATCTTCACTCACACCTATTCTGCTCTCGTGTTGTCGTTTGTACATCCATGTACGATCAACGAAATAACGATCCATCACAGATTGGATGTAAAAATCTGTATCGTAAGACAAACTAAATAGAATTAGTATATATATATAATCATGTAACTGGTGGATCCGTTGGTATATAGGCCGAATGTACTTAGTATCGACCGCATCAGATTAGTATCGGTCTATAGGTTTGGTATAGGCCGTATCAAATTGGTATTGACATTAGCGAATTGGTATCGTCCTATCCGATATGTATCGGCCGTATAGCTCGGATATGGCCGATACCGAATCGATAAGGTCGGTACGAATTCTAGCTATACGGCCGATACATATCGGATAGGACGATACCAATTCGCTAAGGTCAATACCATCCGATACGACCTATACCAAACCGATATACCGATACTAATCTGCTACGATCGATACTAAGTACATACGGATACCGATACCGATAGTTCGATACCGATACCGATAGTTCGATATCGATACCGATAGTACGATACCGATACCGATAGTCCGATACCGATAGTGCGATACCGATACCGATAGTTCGATACCGATAGTCCAATAGTCCGCTAGCGATACCGATAGTTCAATAACGATACCGATAGTTTGATACCGATACCGATAGTGGATACCGATACCGATAGTCCGATACAGATAGTTCGATAGTCCACTAAGTCCAAATGATTCCTCTTAAGCGTCGAGCATGTTATACACGGTTCAACTTGACGAGTCAGTAAATATATATATATATATATATATATATATATATATATCATGGTTTAAAGTATCGGCCAATATCGATCTGATACGGCCGATACCAATACGGTTTGGCATGTTCCGATCCGATACCGACCGATACCAAATATTGATCGATGCCGACATTGGGGGGTCTTTGTTTTGGTCAATTCGACATAGAAAATTAAACAACATAGGAATAGTCCGATACCGATTCCAATATCAATTCGACAACGAAAATTAAACAGCATAGGAATAGACCGATACCGATTGGGAACCTAGGTTGAAAGCATAATAAGGTTGTAAAAGCAAGTAAAAGAATCCGATACTACCGATAATTATTTGTTTCCCAATACCAAAAAATCTGATGCTCCGATCTGAAACTGCCGATTCTACCGATATCGCCGATACCAATACTCATAGGAAAAGTCCGATACCGATTCCGATATCGATACTTTGAACCTTGATATATATATATATATATATATATATATATATATATATATATATATATATATATATATATATATATATATATATATAAAGCAATAGACTTTCTCATCCTATTTCTTAAACTAGGGTTTGTTATATTGTATTTTCTTTTGTTGAACTCCATGTGGCTAAGACTAGGGTTTGTCATATTGCATTTTTTTTATATATCCTATTTCTTAAACTAGGGTTTGTCATATTACATTTTCTTTATATATATATATATATATATATATATATATATATATATATATATATATATATATATATATATATAAAGCAATAGACTTTCTCATCCTATTTCTTAAACTAGGATAATTACTACTACTTACACTTACAAACCCTAGCGTACCCCTCCCACACCCCGCCGACCCTCTAGCCCCGTGCTGCCCCGCGCGCGCCACCCCCGCCTCCCCCCGCTGCCCCGGATCGAGCGCGCTGTCCCGAGCGCGCCACCCCGACGCCCCCGGCCCGCTGTACCCACGACCACCGAAAGAGAGAGAGAGAGAGAGGATTACCTTAGGGAGAGAGAGAGGAGAGATCGCCGATCACCGCCGTGGGAGAGAGAGAGAGGAGAGGGAGGTCGCCGACCACCGCGGGAGAGAGAGAGAGAGAGAGAGGAGAGAGAGTAAAATTTGGGAGGAATGAAAAGTTTCTCCCGTCGTTTCAATCTAAGTCTGGGTCGTATATTTAGCAACGGACTCGCGTCGAATTTTATCCGTCGCTAGTCCGTCGCTCTTTTTGATACTTGCCGACGGAATATCCGTCGCTACGTAGTCGAAGAATTGTCCCACCACTTCTTCCAACAATTCCCGCCAAGTAATCGATTGCATAGTGACGGCTGCTTATCCGTCGCTATATCTCCGACGCCCTAGCGACGGATATGTTTTCCATAAATAAATTCTATTTATTTATTGTGTTTCTGAGAAAATTACAACTGTAGGAATCTGATCTAGATGACGATCACTTTATCCCTTGGACGATGCGATGAAGAAGGCTCGGACCTCGAAGAACTTGGACAACAACTGGGCAATCTCTCTGTTCTCTCTGAATTGAATGTGGTGTCTGTCGAAGGTGGAGAAACTCTCTTTTATAGAGTTCTGGATAACTGCTCTGGGCATACGCTCAGTCAGTTACCTGACGTGTGCATAACTGCAGGGATGCGTGGCAAATTTTGGTGGAGACACGTTGGAGTGCGGTTGAGAGTAGTGGAGTATATCCAGGAGAGATTGATGGCATGAATGCCATGTTGCATAACTTCTGAATGAGTGGGTAACCGAATACAGGACACATGAGAACGTGTTGACTGTACATTTGAAGTCATTCTGAATGCATTTGCTTTGATACGCTGTCTTTTGGAGAAGTATGACTAGCATACGCTGTCTTATTTGAAGAGGAGTCGTATGGAGTCCATACGCTGTCTTTTGTTTACGTATGTCTTGCATACGCTGACTTGGATAGCAAGGAGTCATATGGAGTCTATACGCTCACTTGGGTGACAAAAAGTCGTATGGAGTATATACGCTCACTTGATGAGGAGTCGTATGGAGTACTTACGCTGCCTTGATGAGGAGTCGTATGAAGTCCATACGCTGCCTTGATGAGGAGTCGTATGAAGTACATACGCCTCCTCATCAAGTGAGCGTATATACTCCATACGACTTTTTGTCACCCAAGTGAGCGTATAGACTCCATATGACTCCTTGCTATCCAAGTCAGCGTATACAAGACATACGTATCCAAAAGATAGCGTATGGACTCCATACGACTCCTCTTCAAACAAGACAGCGTATGCTAGTCAAACTTCTCCAAAAGACAGCGTATCAAAGCAAATGCATTCAGAATGACTTCAAATGTACAGTCAACACACGTTCTCATGTGTCCTGTATTCGGTTACCCACTCATTCAGAAGTTATGCAACATGGCATTCATGCCATCAATCTCTCCTGGATATACTCCACTACTCTCAACCGCACTCCAACGTGTCTCCACCAAAATTTGCCATGCGTTCCTGCAGTTATACACATGTCAAGTAACTCACTGAGCGTATGTCCAGAGCAGTTATCCAGAACTCTATAAAAGAGAGTTTCTCCACCTTCAACAGACACCACATTCAATTCAGAGAGAACAGAGAGATTGCCCAGTTGCTGTCCAAGTTCTTCGAGGTTCGAGCCTTCTTCATCGCATCGTCCAAGGGATAAAGTAATCGTCTTCTAGATCAGATTCCTACATTTGTAATTTTCTCAGAAACACAATAAATAAATAGAATTTATTTATGGAAAACAAATTGGCGACTCTGCTGGGGAAAGCTGTCTCCTATAACGAGACAGCAACAACTCAATGCGATACTTCTTCGATCGGTTCGACAAAGAAGATGATGGTCATACAATTCGACCAATCTTCTTATGAAGAGATGCTCAAGGCGAAGGAGGGCCGAATGGCTTCCTCCTCTTTTCACTCTGCCAAGAAGAAGGGACGTTCTGTTTATGTCCCTAAGTCTTCTCCGGCGGCCCGAGACGCTTCTGTCACTTCCCACGCTGACAAGAACACGTCTCCAACCTCAGCGAAGCACGCCTCGGCTTCTCTGAATACAGCAACAGTGGCTTCTCCTAGTTATGCTGACAAAATGGTTTCCTTAGCCAAGTCAGCGTGTCCAAGGAAACCTATCTCTGGACATGTCAAAGTCTCTTCTTCTTCTACTCCTACGACAGCAGTCGGCTCTTTAGCCATTAATGACTCTGTGCGTATGGCAATCATTGACCAACCATACGCTAGTCAAAAGGCAGCGTATGACAAGAATTCTCTGAAGATTCCCCCACACCTTGCACATCTTGTGGCAACCAAGGAGAATGACTCTTTAGTCAACTCCTCTGCTCCTAAGGTTTTTACCTCTGGGGTTAATTTGACTAGTACTCTTACTAGATCAAACAAAGAAAAATGCCTTTTGGCTACTTCCTCTAAAGATGGATTATTACCGACTCCCAGTCGGAATAATGTTCATCTTCCTTCTCTCAAAATTTCCCGATCCGAGAAAGGCAAATTGCAAGTATCCAGGACTTATACCAAAGTTGTACCTCCTATGGACCTTCGTAACAAGCTTAACCGGAATCATCTCGGTTCTACTTCCGGCATAAAGAAGCCTTATCAAACTGGGACAAGTATAATGGACCCTGATGCACAATATGCTAAGAACTATATCGCTCAGATCAATCGGTCTTTATACATTCAAGAACCAAAAAGACAGAAGAATAAAAGACAAGTTTCTACACAGAGACTATCTTAAAACACTTCCCAGTCTGTTTTTGCAGATCTCTAGGAACATCTGCAAAACAAGCGGAGAATCAACACTCCATCTGTCTCTGACATTGCTCATATTCGTCATGAAGAGCATTGTTGTAACTTCCAACCTCGGGTCGTGATCCAGTGTTGTTGTTCACTGAAAAGACGATCTGTCTTCGAACGGTTTCAACATAAACCAATACCAGACGAAGACGAACCTCTTTATGCTTCCGTCAACATGACCTCCAGAAATACTGGGGGTAGAATACGATCTGATTCTATGTTAGATTCTGAAGACGGTGTTTACCTCGGCACCAGATCCAGAACCAGATCTTCGACCAGGGTCACTTCTTCTTCTCATCCAGGTGATAATCCTGAGACCACGGAGGACTTCCTAGGAGAGTCCAACTTCCCAGTATTAACTCCCGTGAATAGCCCCGAGAAAGATGCTGACTCTCATAGCGACGATTCGAAACAGACTGTTTCATCGTCGATACCTCGAATAATTACCACTTATATGGTAGATGGCAATCATGAACCTTCGACTAGCACTGAGGCTCATAAACAAAGGATTTCTTCCTTGGAACAACAGTTACAAGCCATGGCGGATACATTGACTGCTATGCATACTCTTATACAAGCTCAGCAACAAACTCAGCAAGTTCAACAAACAGTACCACCAGTGGTATTAAATACTCCTGTTGCCCCAAACCTGGGACCTTCTACTATTCCGGGGGTACAGTCTAATGTTCATGTACAGCCCACTCCAAGTCAGTCCGGAGCTGGGGGTGGTAGATATACTGCAGTCCCTCCTCCCAATTATGCCCAACAAGCAACGACACCGCAATCTTCCGGAGCGGTCACTGAAGAGTTGAAGAATCTTCGGTCTCAATTCGAAGCGTTCAAGCAAAAGGATGGCTTACAAAGATTAGGTATCAAGCAGCCTTACCCCATACAATGGAAGGATGTATCGTACCCCCCAAAATACAAGCCTCCGACCATCTCTTTCTTTGATGGGACCACCTCCCCAAGTCAGTTCATCAATCACTTTGAGGTAATGACAGATCAGCTGCAACCGAGCGATGCCCTCCTCGCTCGGGTAATGCCTCCTCATCAAGTGAGCGTATTTACTCCATACGACTTTTTGTCACCCAAGTGAGCATATAGACTCCATATGACTCCTTGCTATCCAAGTCAGCGTATGCAAGACATATGTATCCAAAAGACAGCGTATGGACTCCATACGACTCCTCTTCAAACAAGACATCGTATGCTAGTCATACTTCTCCAAAAGACAGCGTATCAAAGCAAATGCATTCAGAATGACTTCAAATGTACAGTCAACACACGTTTTCATGTGTCCTGTATTCGGTTACCCACTCATTCAGAAGTTATGCAACATGGCATTCATGCCATCAATCTCTCCTGGATATACTCCACTACTCTCAACCGCACTCCAATGTGTCTCCACCAAAATTTGCCACGCGTCCCTGCAGTTATGCACACGTCAAGTAACTGACTGAGCGTATGTCCAGAGCAGTTATCCAGAACTCTATAAAAGAGAGTTTCTCTACCTTCAACAGACACCACATTCAATTCAGAGAGAACAGAGAGATTGCCCAGTTGCTGTCCAAGTTCTTCGAGGTCCGAGCCTTCTTCATCGCATCGTCCAAGGGATAAAGTGATCGTCTTCTAGATCAGATTCCTACAGTTGTAATTTTCTCAGAAACACAATAAATAAATATAATTTATTTATGGAAAACAGGATGAGCGACCTTTTGTCCCCCTTAAAATAAAAAAAATGTATCGACTTGTCGTTGGTACTCCGTCGGCTATTTGCCACAAATCCGTCGCTAACGCCGACGGATTTTATCCGTCGCTAATGTGTCGTCGCTAATTTACTGTATTTTGGTAGTGTTACAAAAGACTTATAGAGGATATGACTTGAGGATGGAATGATTTCATGAGTGTACTATTAATAACTAGACAAAGGCATGCATAGAATTTTTATCGCAATGGGAATTTTTTTTACTTGAAGGATATAGGAACCCATGCTTGGCAGGACTAGGTAATTAGTTAAGGTGGGTAGGATTTTATAGATACTCCTCCAAGGTGATAAGCTAGAATAAAGTACAGTATAACGCTTAACTAGAGACCTTAGGACCATCAGACCAAACCATGTTACCCTTTACCTAAGCTAAATAGAGTCTTGAATAGAAGTTTACATGATTCATATGGGTTGATTAGAAGAATACAAAAGGTTCCTCGATTATAAGGTTGAAGTGAATAAGAATACAACTTGAAGGAAGACACAATTGGATTTTAGATTGAGCTATAGTTACTCATCGGTTAGGAGTGCCGAACTGAAGAAAAACATCTAATAGAGCTCAAGGACCCCGTCAGGATAAAATAATTTGATGAAATATGATTTTTATGACTTAATGTAAATTTTATAGGAGTTTATATTGCACCTGGATTCGATAAACTTTCACTTTGAAGATGTAGAAATCATGAATATACGTTAGGAAATGAAATTTCCATTGGATAGAGGCCTAAAGGATCTTCTCTTGAGAGATTAATATCAATTGATAATATCAGAATGATATGTGATCTAGGGGTAAAGAGTAGAGTAGGCAGGTCTAAGATAGATTGGACAACCATATCTATATTTGTTGAACCTAGCCTTGAACTACCTATTAGAAACCATGACTAGAAGATTGATTAATATGGTTATACTATATTAGATCCGGGGGTTTGTTTAACTCAATCCCGAACTTTACCTAGCAGGAAGGTGTAAAATTGTTAGGCGTGCTTGTTAGAATTAGCTTACTTATAGTTGGAATGGGGTAGAACATTGATTATACTGCTAGAATATTCAATATATGACTTATAGGAGTATAGTATAGACTCTAAGGGTTAATTGAGTTTAAGGATTGATTTTGATTTTTTTATCTTCTGTGGTTAGTTATAGCTAAGGATTTGAGAGTAGAGTTAGAAAATCGTACCTTAAGTAGATTAGTGAATCCTTGATCGATGCAGGTTAGTTAGAAATTCTAGATGAATTATAACTAGAACAATTGTGTTTGGATTAAGGTATAAGTAGTGGATATAAAAAGGGAAGAATCATTGGAGCGGTACTTTATTTAGGAAGAACAATTTAAGAGGAGCAATGATGAAATAGTAGGAATATGGAAATTAAGAAGTGTCAATTAGGATTATGATAAGGATTATCTATGATGATTCAACGAGGATTACTGAAAGGATATATCTTAAGCAAGTTGTGGTTGTATAGCCAACCTGAAGTTGAGATACAAATAAAGAATGGGGAGGCTAGCTCAAGAAAATGAATAATACAAGTTTTATGACAAGACAAAGCTCAAGTTAGGAAATGGTTATGACATACAAATATGTGATAGGAAACCAATACCATAGATTATTGACAGGCTCATGATCAAGATTATGACATTCAGAAACAAGGACAAGAAATGTAATGGCATGAGAAAAGAAGGAAATAAAACTTCAAGATATAAATACGGGAATGAAATAAAAGTAAGAGCATCCTTAAATAGATTGATAAATAGAACCTAAGATTTGAGTTGTAAATGGTGGATAGTAAAATTCTTGGAGATGAGTTTGTTTTATGGATGTAAAAAGATACTAAAATTAAATGCTATGCTAGATTTTCAAGGATCGAGGATGGTTAAAGATCTTGGCAGATTATATTATCAGCATCTTAATATCGTATTGATGCAGTTACATTTGAGGAGGTTAGCCACAAAATCGTGTGAGCTGGTAGAAAAGAGATAGAAAGAAGAATTTTAAGACATATGAGTTAGATTCTGGTTTAAGATTAGATAATCGCATTTTAGGAATCATATATTATCATAGGGAACCAAGATAGATTGATTATGCGACAATATGAGTTGGTGTGCATTATCTTCACTCTATTTAATTATCAGAAACCTAAGATTATTTTAGTAACCAGAAGTTGTGGTTTCGATATAGACCGTACCACTATTCTTTTATTTTGTGATTGCCTATTCTATGTTCGCAATCGCAGTTTTGTGATTTGGTAGTACAAATTATTCTAAATTATGTGATTGAGAAGATCCCATTCCTTCCCTAGTCGTGCCATAATTTCAAAAATAAAAAAAATCAAATCCTTGATTTCTATACCTCTTTGTTCCTAATATTCGTATTACTATAAGCACCATTTCTTCCAAATTTCTTGACTAAGTGCCTACCTAGTCATGCCTTATTCTTGTGAAAATTACTCCTTGAACTTATGAAAGTTCTCCTTACCATAATCCACAACTTCTCCGTTCGCAGTTCTTTCAAACTTGTCTTCTTATTATGCAATTATAAAACCCTCCATGCCACCTCAACCAGTTATTTCCAAGTCAAATCGTTCTAACCTGATGAAACCCTGACCCATATAGGAGTAACAATGAATTGATACTAACTCCCTTATAGAGTTATTGACCAATAGGACCATGATAGTACCTAGGTCCCTTTAGATTATTTACAGAACCTAATTCTCGTATTCCTTCTTAGGAAATGTGCTCCCAGAACCCTTACTGGTAGGATCACGACAATAGTTTTGTTGTTGCATTTATAAAGTTAAGGCGCATCTAGAGTTTAGTATACCCTAGAACTTGGTAGGATATGCAACTTAGATCCTAGTGGCGTTAGCATCCCATGAACCATATATGACTAGTCAGGCTTAGACACCTTTAGATACTAATCTTCTATCCTTTTATAACATGCTTTAGTGTAATTTCAAGGATGAAATTCTCTAATGTGGATAGGTTGTAAGCTCCCTGGATTTTAGGGTTTATTTTTAGCTTTTTATAAATAAATTATTTTCAATAGATATTTTATTATATTTAGTTTTGATTATTAAATATACTTTTTTGTGGCTTTACTTTTTGGAGCGAAATGAATGCCAATCTCTCAAAACGTCCTGCATGAGTTTTGATCTAGACAAGTTTATCTTCATTTTGATATAACATGTCCGACTCAAACTTGTTCCATTACATTCTATTTTCATCGTACAACTTTTGGGCCAGTTTAGGCTATTTGACCATCTACCGTAAAACTTGACCTAATTTCTAATTTAATTTCAGGACTCGACATCGATCCAACCTAATTGACCCAATATATAATTTTGACCTATTTTGAGCCTACTACACGTATGCTACTTTTGTGTCATCTAATTGAGCCCCCATATGCTATTTATACACCAATGATCATAAATGACCTAAATTCTAGTCATGGTCATACCAAGCCAAAACCTAACCCATCCTAGCCCAAGAACCCAATCCAAACTCATGTGCCCATTCCCATGACACCCACATAACACCCCCACATCATTTCTCCTCTTTACAAAATACCAAATGCCTAGTTCACCCACTCATAACCCCCATGGATAACTCCATTATACCCCTACCATAAATGACCATTTACTTATATCACACACTACCCTCTCTCCATTAATACTAAACCATAAATGTGCCAACCCAATGGTGTTGTTATTAAACCTCACCTATCACTCACACACACACTCAAGTGCCACTCAAGTCACATTACCCAACCTACACACTAAAACACACACACATACACACACACACACACACACACACACACACACACACACACACACTCAACATCACCCCTTCCAGCTGTATAACAAACACACACTCACACCCCCATCCATCCACCCACCAACCCTATCCCTATGCTGGCCGATTAGCTTCCCCCCTCAATTCTTTCCTTTCTTTTCTTCTTCTTCTCCCCCTAAACCTAGAAAGCTACCACCCCACGACAAAAACCTCCATATTTATCTTCTTTTCTATCTTCTCCTTTATCGTCTTCTTCACTTCCCTATTCTCTTTTAATTATCGTTACTGCTGCTCTTATCGTCGGCCTCCCCACAACATCTTCGATCAGCAACCACTCACTGTACGTGGTGGCACCGTGACCCGGTACAGCTGCGTGCAACGTCGCTTCTCCTGTGTGTGCGTATGCTATTGCTATTCTACGGCGGCTACTGCCAGCACCTATGTTGCTACAGTCGCTGTAGCAATAACCACCACTGTCATCGGCGTGTGGCCGTCGCAGATACCCCGATGACCCCCTGGTGGTGCCCCATCACACTGCAGCCGTGTACCACCCGGCCAAGCAGGCAGCAGCCAATTACTGCTGTTGCAGCCGCTGTTGTTGCTCGAGTTTTCCGGTGGTGCTCTGATTTCCTACCGCTATGTGAGCCACGCGTCGCCCTCGTATACCGCTTGGCGAGTCCCCGGTGAGCTCGATGCACGTGCCATATGGCCCCTCCGGCGGTAGCATCATACCATGCGTGCCCTCCCGTATGCGTAACGACGACCACGCCTAGGTCAAGTATACGGTAGTGCCCCTCGCGCACTATCCTCGGACGAGAAAGGAGCCCTGGTACAGCCCTATCCTTTCTGGCGATCGCTAAAGTTGATTTTTGTATTTTGGGACCGATCTAGTCGACGTGCACGAGGAACGCCAAGTTAGAAAGTTTGTTTTATGACATCGACTTTGTACATGTTTTCTGGACAATTCGACCATTGGATCTTCAAACTATCTTTTCTACCGCAATCTCGGTATGTAGCACTACCTTTACCTAAAATTTCATCCGTAAATTTGATCATTTGATATATTAAAACTGGCCTACATGTTGGTTGAATAATTGTATTTATTTTTGACAATTTCATGGATACAATTTTGCGGATTTATTTCTCCCCTATCGCAGCCTTATTTGATGAGCCACCAGATCTTGTGCAAAGCTGGTATGATCCTCTTCTTGTGATAGAATTTTTATTCCATTGTGAGGACGTTTGATTGGTTGAATTTGATGCCAAACTTGGCCGTCCAAACTCATAATTTCCAACTTATAATATTTTGATTTTGAATCCGGGACTCTGGATTCCAATTCTAATGCCACTAGTGGACCGTGGCATCGTTCTGATCAGAAATGATATATAATTTGTTGAATTTGGAGCAACGTGGCCCCAGTACGCATTTTAGTACAAATCAGGTCCCATGGTCCGAGTCAACGGGTCATTTTGAGATCGGCTTATCGGAATCCAATTTTGGATATAACATTGGGTTCATATTGTCATTCTAAACTTGTAGACATATAGTTTTCTAGGTTTAAAGGAATTTTATCCTGGCATATTTTTTGGTGCAAAGTGGGACTGCATTTTGACCTAAAATTATCGATTTTCCTTCGTGTCCAGAATTTGACTTATGGGTAGTCTATCTTAGCTATTTTCCTTATATCGAAAATGTTGGTGACGTTTGTTTCATCATCCGGAGATGTTTGCGGAAGTCCCACTGTTGCTGCTTTTTTTTGGCTTGATAATTTTTCTTGCTGGACATCAGTAGATCATCATATCACCTCCAGGCAAGATACTTTGCCATACTTGTTCTGTTTAAATTATTTATATATATTCTTATGTTGTTGTTGGTGACACTGGTAGCATGCATCCAAGGATGACTTGGGTGATATAGAGGATGTTATTGATGTTATGGGTGAGTGTGTGTGACTTGGAGTTAGCAGACGTACCCGGAACTATGAAGTTATCCTAAATAACTTCTATGAATTGTCACGAGATATTACACGACACTGAGAGTGAGGATTCATTATGTTGGCATGAGCTTACGCACTCGACTAATCATCGATGCGAGTGGTTTCTGTGTCGGTATATATAAAGTTAGATGGTGTCTAGGTTAGAGATTCACATTGAGATATGGATTGTCTGAGTCATGGATACGACTTGCACAGTTCGGGGGCGGGAAAGACAATCAGTAGGCGTATATGACAGACAGTTATTTTAGCATCAGTGTTACCAGGTTATGGGCATGTATGTATAATAGGGGATATATCCGGCAGCGGCCACTAGCTGGATGATAGGTAAGGTCGATAGGTATACTAGTATATGTGTGTTTATCGGCTCATGATTTGACGTCGGCTCGTGCTCCGATGCTATATCCTTATTCACCTACCATATGTTCTAAAGTTGACTTTAACATGCATTCACATAGAATGGTTAGTTCCTGTACCTATACCAGACCGTATCATGGAAGAGTGGCTCATCATGGATCTGTGTGCCATCCCTTGTTTCTGACTATTTGCAGACGTAGTTCACTGCTTGATGATGGGATATTTGACCGAGTTGTGATCTGGGTTATATATATATATATATATATATATATATATATATATATTTAACCCAAAAATTTTATTGAAAAGAAAACAAACACAGAGAACAGGCCCACAGCCCAAGGAGGAGTATAGAATTCAAAAATTCAAAAAACAAAAAGGGGCACAAAGCCCGAGACGCTCGGGACAGACCCGTACGGGTCCCGAGGGGGTTGGTGGGGCGTGGCCTAGTGCTGGGCCCGAGAGAAGGGGGCTCGGGACCCTCACCCGCTGCCAGAGGGGGAGGGGAAGCGCCATCGGGGTGCTGTGGGAGCCACGGCGGGCGACGGCCGCGTCATGGCGAAGAGGGCCACGGGAGCATCGTCGGGGGCGTTGGTTGAAGTGGCGGAGCTCCGGACCGCCAGGGAGGAGAGGGAGCACTATGCTCCGACCGACGCAAGGGGCCAACCGGCAAGGGAGGAAGGGGGAGCCCGAAGGAGCACCGGCGCGACCACGGGGAGGAGGAGTAGGAGCCACGGGGAGAGGGGACTGTTTGACGTTTATTGTAAAAGTACAGAACAATTTTATAGGAGGACTGAACTTAGACTCACAATACAAACTCGCTCGTGCAAAAAAAAACTAGGAATGAAAACCTAGGTACAGCAATCTAAGTACGATTGTTTATTTTTGATTCTGGGGGTGACGGTAGAGGCTCAAAAAAGCGACGGTAGCTCCGCCTTACTCCTTGGACGATCGGACGTAGCCTTGGCTCTGATGAAAAAAATGCTCTCATAATGTGTGGGAAGACTCTTCTGTGCGTGCCTTTGTTTCTCTGTGTATTCCGCTAGAGGTCCTCTCTCTTTGGAATTCTCTTCCTCCTCTCTTGCAAGGGAATGGCACCTCGCTATTAATAGGAGTGGGTGTGATCATTAGGGTTTACAATGATTGCCCCCTGAAAAGTCGGCGGTTTGGGGATTAATTACCAATTTCCTTGATCCTATTTTGTTGGCAATTAATCTAGGCCATTAATCTTGATTGCAACAAATCTGGGCAGTTAATGTTGATTGCGCCAAATCCATATGGAAAATTAATGTTGATTGCCACAAATCTTCATAATTTGTCATGACAAGCTCGGATCTCCTGCCACGTGTTCAATCTGCTTAATTGCAATAAATCTGATTTGATCCGGGTAATTATGATGATTGTAACAAATTTGGGTTGTTATGATTTGCTAGTAGCCATAACTCCGAGGGGATAAGACTGTCACGTGTCTCAACTGTTATGAGGACCGCCACGTGTCTCAAATGTCGTGAGGACCGCCACGTGTCTCAACTGTCGTGAGTGGGACATCCTGACAGAGACGCATGAGTGCGGTATCTAAGTGAACCGCCTACGGGTGGCCCCCCACGATCCTAGCCGCATGAAGGTAGCAGCCGCATGAGGGTGGCAGCCTCGTAAAGGAGGCAGCCGCATGAAGGAGGCAGCCGCATAAAGTCGACAACCGCATGAAGGAGGCAGCCGCATGAAGGTGGCAGCCGCATGAAGGAGGAAGCCGCATGAAGAGGGCAGCCGCATGAAGATGGCAACCGCATAGGGGTGGCAACCGCATAGGGAGCTTTGGGACTTGGCGGATCATGCCAGCTATATAAAATATTTTCTTCTTTTCCCTAGGAGCACACCATCATGTCAGAGCTATCATTTCAGCTTTATGTCATGTCAAAATTGTCACCTCGCCTTTCTGTCAGAGCTGCTGTCAGGGCATTTAATGAGGCAGTTGCTCTATGGCCAGCTGTAGAGGCGAACTGCTTTGGGCCACGTGGCTCCTTCCTGAGCCGCATTGAGCTATGAGGCTCTAAAGGACTTTTGAACTGCATGAATTTCTAATGGATTCCTGAGCCGCATGAGGCTCTTTCTGACTGAGCCGCATAGGCTTTTTCTTGTTCTTTTCCATGCTTCTACAAGACCCCCTTCAAAGTTTTCAATTTGCAAAATTAAAATACTTTGAATAAGAAGCATGGCTATGTAAACTCTTCTGGCCGCATAGGATGTTCTAGCCGCATGGACTTCCTAGCCGCTTGGACTGTCTGGCCGTATAGACTTCCTGCCACGTGTGCGTCTCCTGCCACGTGTGCGTCTTAATAATTACTCTTGATTTGCTTTGGATTTAAAGCCGCCTTTTGGGGCAAGATCCCAAGGGTCGGTTTTAAATATTCGTATTTTCCTCGATGACTGAAGAGTCGATTTTGTTTTTATGCAGCACGCGGATCGAAGTGTCCCTCAGTCTATGAGCCCTCCTCCTTCTGTCTATAAATAGTAGCGTTTTTGGACAGAGAGATTTCTTTACTTTCTTCTGTCTTCAATTCTTTCTGCCCTAAGTTGCTGTCTTCGTCTTCCTTCTCTGCTCATCAATCAACAATGGCCCCCAAGTCTTCCAAGGCTGCGGCGAAGGGTAAGGGAGTGGCTTCTTCGTCAGCCACGACGTCTGAAGTTCATCCTGACATCCACCCCTCTATTGCTGGTAAGGGTTTGGGAGGATCCTATACTTCGAAACCCTAACAAAAATGGCTCTGTTGCATGGTTTATGCACAAGCCTTTAATGCGTCCCTCGTCTTCATTGAACTGTTCAAATTGTATGGGCCGCATGTATGTCCCGAGCCGCATGGGGTATACCCCATGTTCGAGCCGCATGGGAGTTTGTCTAGTGGCCACATAAATACTTCATAAACTGAATCGCATAATGGCCCTTCGAACAGTGCCGCATAAGTCCCTCTGAATCGAACCGCATGAAGCCCCCTCAAACAGGACCGCATAAGCTCATCTGGACTGGGCCGCAGAAGCTGTGCTAAACCGAGCCGCATAAGCTCCTCTGAATTGAGCCGCATAACGCTCCGCTAAGCAGAACCGCATAAGCCCCGCTAAACAGAGCCGCATAAGCTTACGCTAATTAGTGCCGCATAAGCTCATGTTCAAACAGAGCCACATGAGCTCTTTTAAAACAGAACCGCATAAGCTCGTATTTAAACAGAACCGCATAAGCTCGTCTTTAAACAGAGCCTCATAAGCTCATGTGAACTGGGCCGCATAAGCCAAAACACTCGGTGGTTTTGTTTTAACCATCTTTTAACTTGTTTCTTTTGTCCTTCTTCAGTGAATCTGCCAGTTAATGCAGCGGGAGAGCCTCTGGTGGGTCGTGCCCAATCTGGTCTGGGCTATCGATATGACCACATAGTCGAGTATGTGACGAACCAGCTTCCAAAAGAGCCATTGGAGAGGCTGAATGCTATCAAGAACCAGCCCTTTTACTTTCTCTGTGCCATGATGAACTCGGGGCAATTGGAGAGGAAATACCTGAAGCCGTCGTTCCTCTTCGGGGATGCTTTGTCTGTAAAAAACCCCCGAGTGCTGGATATATCCGAGAGTTGGGACTTTAATCTTGACGGGGTGGAGATCCATATCCCTCCGATAGAGCGTCATTTTCCTCTGTCATGGTTCAACATGTTACCGCTGGACAGAAAGATGGTAGACTCCTTGACTCCAAGCAAGTCGGGGATGTTTGTGGGAAACATTCATTACAATAGGAATTTGGGATCAGCGTATGCGGGAAGGGAACTGGTCAGTCGGTACGTGACGGGACTGGCTCCGGGTACCTTCATAAACGTATCCGGTCCCAATTTCATATTCTCTCAAGCTAACACCTTCTTGAACCAGCTTGCTCGGAAAGGGTCCTATCCCGTCGACCGGTTGGCGTTACTGAACTGGATAAACCCTATTCCTGCCTGGGCCAACTTGACCACGTAGATTTTATGGAAGTACGAGACTCCCTTGCATGAGATCGGCCTCTACCATGCCATTCGGGGCACCTGTCATGGTCTACCCATAAATAAGCCGTTGTTCATGGCTCTCCTGGAGATGTACAACCGGCGGACGGAAACCTTCTTCACGCCTAGAGGGGAGCTGGGACTCGCTCTCCATGAGATGTACGTTATCTCTAAGCTGCCCTGGGGGGAAGAAGTCTTTGAAGTGTAGACCCCTACGAGCGAAGAGCTCGAGGATTTGGATCGGCAGTTCCTGGGCTTTGTTGCCGTATATCGGGAATTGTTATGTCACCACAGTACTTGTCACCAGACGGCCATCAAGAAAGATGGTAGCTCGGAAGGGAGCATTCCTCACACCAAGTCCTGGGTCTTATACCTTTTCACACTAGGCGCCTCAGGCCGGGTTTCTTCCCGAGATCCTCAAACCCCGGAGGAGGTACAAAACCTGGCGTCGACTGCCAAGAGATCGAGGTCCACGGACAACATATTCGGGAGTCAAACTGACTCCTTTAGTTATTCTTATTATGGTACTCAGCGACTGTCGGAGAAGGCGCTCCTTGCAGGATTCTGGATGGTGTAGCTACGTAACTGCGTGGTCTCAGGAGGGGCAGGTTCCATTGAGAGGATCAGCCGCCACTTTATCCTTCCCTCCGTAAAGCTGGTTTTTGGGGTCAGACTGGCCCTTCTTCCGGCCATGGTATGCAGCATACACCATGGCCTTCGTGTCTTTTCTTCCAAGATTATTGCCCGTGACACGACGATAGATTTTGAGCGCATAGAGCTGCCATACCATTATCTGATGGGGTGGCTGTTAATGCACTGCCGGTCTTTGATGAGGCCTAAAGCAAAAGACGGCGTTACGGCTGATGACGCTTTCATTTTCCGATTCCACCATCAGTCCTGGAAGTGTAGCACCATGCCAGCCTGTCGTAGGGCGCTGGCGAGAGTGGACGGATACGACTTTTTTGTGTCTGTTCCTCGTTTTACCGCTGTAACACCCAGTTTTCCAGATGAGGGTAATTTTGAAATTTTGTAATTATAATTATTATTTATTGATTATTATTTCATATTATGATTTTTGGTGATTTTTAATCATTTTTAAACTATTTAAAATTATGACTTGTGATTTTGACATTTTACTATTGTTTGGTTTTAATTTCGAGGAATTTGTCATCCCCAGTTTTCAGGAACAGGAATATTTTTGTCATTTTGTATTTTTGAAATATTTTTGAAATTTATTTTATTATTTATGATATTGTTTTAGGATTATTTGAGTCGGGTTCGAATTTCAGCTCAATCCGACTTGAAACGGGGACCCGGGGGTAGTTTGACTCTAGTGGGACCCACACACTAGTTAGGCATGGCCCACATGATATTAATTTTAGTCCACATGATAGAAATATTTTAGTTAGAGGTTAGACTAATTATTATGGATAAGGTTAGTGTGATTAGAGACTTTAGAATGACTAATTTAGCCCCAACCAATTAGCCCTTTCCTAATACTCATAGAATAGGTTAGTGGGGGCATTTTGGACCTTACCATAATAGGACAAATAGCCCCATATGGCCAGCCACTTTGGGAGAGGATAGGCTCAAGTTTATTTCATTATTCTCATCCACACTCTCTCTCTTGTTCTTCCCTAAATTTCTAGAGAGCAATCCCTAGCAATTTTTCCACCAAATCCTTCCATTTCTCCACCAAATCCTTCCATTTCGCCACCAAATCTTCTTCTTTCCTACTCCATTCTAGCCAAGGAGGAAGCTACCCAAGTTTGGAAGGATTCGGAGCTCGTTCGTGTCCTTTTGGAATCTCTACGTGTCGGTGTCGCTCCGGGAAGGTTTTTCTTCGATTCGATCTACCGGAAGGTATAAATCCCTTCTCTTTTTCATTTCCTCATGCATATAGGTCTATTTTGAACCCATAGGAATGACCCCCTTGGTTGTATCTCTATTTGTGTCCATTTCGTGTCCATTTGGAGGTCATAGGAGTGTCCATTGTGTTGTGTTTGTGTCCATGTGGGAAAACCCCAAATTTGGACACACTGTGTTGTTGTTATGTATGAATGAATTATTACATGTTTAATCTCATATTTTTGTATTGGAGATGTGTTCTATAGTGTCTCATATATATATATTAGTGTAGAGAGTGAGTTCTTGATATATTATGTTATATACTTGTGTTCTTTTGTCTCAAACTACCCAAATCCGTCATGATTTTTATCCACGTTTTTAATTTCAGCCATAACTTAGAAATGTCATAACTTCTAGCTCAAAGCTCGGTTTAATCTTCCATTTTTTTTTAAAAGAAGCGTATTGAAGTTAGCTTTCCAAAAACATGTATTAATAGGCCTAAGTCTTTCTGTAACTTTCTGGAGAATTATTTGAGTGTCAGCTGTACGAAAGACAAACGCGTTCTCGGTGTTTTCGCGATTCCGGGAGTTTTCGGAAACGAAAACGCGATCCGTTTGAAGTTTCGGAAAGCTAACACATAGATCTATAACATACTTTAATCCTAGATTTTAATTCATGCTGAGATGGTACAGTATTGATTATTAGTAGAAGTTACTATTCGGCATATGCATTTTGTGCACCCTTGTGTGTAATATAATGTTCTATTTGATTTTAACCCATGTTAATGTATATACATTATGTAATTAAATAGAGAATGCAAGCATGAGTAAATATTTAAATAAATGATGTATGTGGTGTAAGTATCCTATCTAATATAAGCATGTATAAGTATGGCTTGTAATGAATATGTAGGTTCCATAGTATGTAATGTATGGTGCATATAGTAGTACAAGAGAATAAATGAATGATAAATGAATGCAAGCATGAATGTAATGTAATAATAGATGTAATGTATGCAATATACAAGTTAATGAGATGTAATGTTCTATGTTAACACAAATCCTATATTACCTCATGTACCCCCTTACACTATGTTGACACTATCACACTTGACACATTGTTCACTTACACTTTGACACTCTTTCATATGTATACACTATGTATGCCCATTTAACCCTCACTTGCCCCTTTGCCATGTTCACATACACACACATAGCCTCTTAAATAAGTATTTATGAATATAGTTAACTTAGCTATGTATGTATATTATATATATGTTAGCATATTGTGTTGTAATATATAAGTTTATATAACCATTTGAAATGCCATAATTATAGACCTAATGTTAATACCAATATATGCATGTGTATATATGTGTAGACATATATAGCTTAAAGTAATAGATTACCTTGTATATATCCAATGTGAATTCTTGCCTAGTTGAGTATTGAATAATTGCATGCTATATAGAGTTGGGTGTATGTTGGCTTGTATAGCCTTGTATTGATGTGTGCTTGCTAGGATAGTCTTGGTTAGGCCTAGTAAGACTTGCTGGGTTAGGACATGACCTAGTTTGACCTAGTTTGACTAGTGCAGTTGACCAGAGTTGACCAAGGGTTGACTTTGGCCTAGTTTGACCTAGATTCATGTAGAATGCATTGTAGTGCTTTATATTACCCTTCTGGACATGTTGTGACTTGTGCTGTTCTAATTTGGAGCCAGCCACCTCTCATCGGACAGTATATTTACTTTGGATATTCAGACATCAGGCGAGTACATTCTCTGATAGTTCTTTCATTTACTTGTCAATTACTGTACTTCAGTTCTAGATAGTTTTATGTGATTCTTACAACATGTATGGATATTTCTGGATTCATGTATGCGACACACATACTATTTGTCTGGCCTCTATTTCTGGAACCACTACTGGCATCACCTTCTGGAACCACTACTGGCATCACCTACTGGAATCACTACTGGAACCACCTACTGGAATCACTCTGGAATCTTTTGCTGGTATCATTATGTTTGGCTGGACTCATCTCGATTCTCGTGTCGTTTTCTGGATTCACTTGTACTTGTGGACGGGGAAATATTAGGAATAGGCATGTGAACATACCCAAATACTGGAACCACTCCCTTGGAATTATACTGGAACGATAGCCATCCCACACTTGGCCGAGTGTGCGGTGTGCCGTATTACCTACAGCCGTTCACATGTCGATCCCGATATTTTAAAACATACTGTTAGAGTATAGGCTGGACTCACCCTGGAACCTTTGATCACCAACTGGACTCACCTTATATCGGACTCATCTTGTACTGGAACCACCTGGTATCAGATTCATGTTGTCTGGATTTACTTGGGTTTTGCACTTGTTTATATTTACATTCTGGACTTATTATGTTACTTTAGTTCAGCTAGATTTATTTTACAGTCTTTATTGCCATCATTCTTCTCTTGTTTTAGTTACTTACTTTTCTTGTATCTTATCTGTTCTCCATACCATCACCTGTATATAAACTACCATATTCATCAATAAAACTGTCTATAACTTCTTTATAGTTCTCTGTCATTTAATTGGAATTTTTGATGAGTTGTACTCGTTCCTGTCCTGACTGGACCTATTGATAAATTTTACAGATAGCCTGGAGGTTGCCTGCTAGCCTAGAGGAGACACAGTAGAGGTTGTATAGTTAGTTATTTCAGTTGTATTGAGTTGTATTTATTCTATGGATTACTGTATTGAGCTTTAAGATGTATTTCTGGGTTTATGTGTCTTAGACACTTAGACTTCTATCTCCTGTATCTCTTTTGGATTTCATGTTTTATCTATCCTCATCATGCTCTACCTTAGATGTGATTGAGTCTGTATCTGCTATGTCACCCCCATTCGGGGAGTATAAACTGTTTAGTCTTATACTGTTAGATGCATTGAGACCTAGGACAGCGTTCTATCGCCGACACTGCGGCGTAGGCTGGGCGTTGTTACGTTCTCGTGCCCTAACTTTAGGGTGTGGGTCGTGACACGTTTTTAGTGGTGGCCCATGCAGGTCGAGTTTATGTAGTGGTATTCGAACTAGAGTATCACTACAGCCTGCAGTAGGATTAGGATTATTTTTGGGGTACTCAATCACATTAGAAAAAACTCTTAATCAGATTCCTTTTATCCAATTGCTGCTTATTGATTTCCCTTGAATATAAACTGTCCTCCCTTGATTTTTTCGCTTCATCCTCAGTAATTGTTTTTTGGTTTGACCCGTCTTCATGATGGTTATGAAGACGATTTCATCGCTCTGGTTCGGGGGATACTATCGAGAGGCTGGCCACCTCTCGTCCTGTTCATCAGGGCCTCGAGACCGCAGCTCTTGTTGTGCCGACTCAGGTTGGCGTTTCTGCTACATTGGAGGTGCACCTCTATCTGTACAGAGATTTTCTCCCATCATTTCTGATCTATCTCAGCAGCGGTGATTCATGCAGCATCAGCAGCAGACCAGGGAAAACTAGCAGGGTGAGCTATCGTCAGGACAGTCAAGGATGCGCAGACCATTGGAGATCTTGCTGCAAGTTCCGTTCTTCTCAATTCCATTCCTGCAATTGTCTTTTATAATTACCTTGAAATCCGATTCCATCTGTTCCTTGTTGATTGATTAATTTTGTCATGTTACTCTTTTGTTGTGTTTGTTTTTTTCTTCTGAGAAAATCATATGGGCTAGGTCGCCTAAATCATGGAATCTAGAATCCTCGATAGTCGTGTTAGTTGGCATAGTGAGGACATGTAGTCAGATTTTGGATGTATTTTCGGGTATGGGAATTTAAGGTTTTTGCCGTCGCATGCGGCAGTGCGAAAATTTTAAATACCATGAACCTAGAGGTACGTACCTTAGTCAAGGACTCTGTGATTATCGTAGCCTTGCTCACTAGCATGATGAAGACTCTGGACAACATGATTTTGGACAGACGCATATGATTAACAGATTGTATCTTGAGAAGGTTTAAACATCATACCCTTTTGATTGTTATAAATGACTTAGGAGTAGGGATATTTAGTTTTGTAGAGCTTATTCATAGGTAGTTCCTTCATAGTATAATGGTATGATGACTTGTAGAGTGTCTGTACCCTAGAGGTGATAGTTAGCATTGGTGTTAGAATAGTAACCCATTGCAGATAATTCTCCTGTTATCTATAATACCAACCAGTTACACATAGGATGTTAGTATGCCTTACATCCTTGATGATTATTACTACTTTCCCTTACCTTTTCCAGTAAGGCACCCATGACCAGAGCCTGCCTTTGAGTATAGTTGTAGTTTCACCTAAGACCGAGAGGTCTATTTGCATAGATAGATTGCAGATGATATTGGCATATGGGATATAGGTTAGTTGGTATCTATAGGCACTACAAGAAAATGTAGTATTTACGGCGCGTAATTTACGGCGTGCGGTAGCTGCGCGTTGTAAATGATACCCTTTTACAGCGTGCAAATATGTGTGCCGTAAAAGAGTTATTTTTTGCCTTTTTTACGGCGTGTTTGACATGCACGCCGTAATTGAAGACTCATTTACGGCATGCATTTTTGTGCGTTGTAATTGAAGACTCATTTACGGCATGCATTTTTGCGTGTTGTAATTGAAGACTCATTTATGGCATGCATTTTTGCGCGTTGTAATTGAAGACTCATTTACAACATGCATTTTTGTGTGTTGTAAATGAAGACTCATTTACGGCATGCATTTTTGCGAGTTGTAAATTATTGTAGTTGTTAAAGAATATAAAATAAATAACTTATTTAATCTATATATTTTGGCACTAAATTTTTAATCTAAGATTAAAATTAAGAATAACTTATTTTGTCACTATGTTAATATTAAAAATAACTTATTTAATCTATATATTTATGTTAATTTTTAATATTAATTGTTAAAGATTAAAATTAAAATTAAAACTAAATTAAAATTTATCAATCCATTTTTTAAAAATACAAAATGATTGGATGTGTATTATTTTTAATATAGCAATAAGTTTTTTTAATTAATGTGAGATTTAAATTTTGAAACAAAAATAAAAAAATAAAATGGTAATTAAGCGAAACAAAAAATAGAATTGTCCATAAATTTAATTTAAATTTAATTTCAAATAGAAATATTAATATTAATGTTGACTAGACCCATTTACGGCATGCACATGCACGTTGTGAAATATAATTTTCTCCATTCAAAATTTTCAGATTGCCGCACAAATTTTACACGCATTTTTTTATTTCCCTCCTATGTTTTCATTTCCCTCCTACGTTGTTATAACATTTGCAAACTGTTAATAAATTAGAATCTAAAGGGGAATACATTCACCATCCCCAACTCCCAATCTTCCCCAGCAACCCACGACCCATCCATTCCTCATCCTCCTCCCCGCATCCTCCTCCTCCTCCTGCTCCCTCTCGTGGGCCCCTATCCTCTCTTCCCCTTCTTTAATTTTAGGTATTACACAGTGATCGATAACTATTTGTTAGAATGACATGAGCATTTGAGTTGTCTGCTCACTGTTTGTTGTAATGTTCAGCTCAGGATGCGAACATGGCCAGGTTAGCGGATGCAGTAGAATAGGGTGGCAACCTGGTGCCGCTTCGCCGGTACATATCCTCCAACCAGCTGACTCTTGTCCTGGCGTACCAGTGCCTCGTTAGAAGGATGACCGGAAGGTCCCCAGCTTGCTATTTTTATCATTTAGAAAAAATTTAACTCGAAAAGAAATTTACTAGATTCATGACTCTACTTGGCTTTCATGCTGGAATATTAAGCAATTTCTCCTAAAATGATTGATGTTGCTATTTAGTTTAGTTGTGCTGCTAGTTATAGATTTTAGTTAACTATTAGCAATATTGATGTTGTTCATTTTGATTAGCACCACTATTTCTGCTATTTGATGTTTGATTTTAGCTGATTCAAGTTCAAGTTCTGAATGTCTCAAACTTGTAATGTAGTGTTCAAGATTAAGCATGGCTCATAAACAGCTTAATGTGGCTCGAGCTTGAAATAAACTTTTTATGCCCTCACGGCATGCCAGAGCGAAGAATGGTGCTGCAGTCGGACAAGATTGTGCATTGTTAGAGGAGGTATGTGGGTGGCTAAATAAGAAAGCTACTGTATCTGTCTGGCCAAAGATACACCTAATGTATATAACTGATATCACACAGGTCAGTACTTTTGGCTTGTCTTATATATAAACCATTTAAATAGAGGAACAAACCTTTAACACATTAGAAATAGTGATGCAACTAGCTAAAGACTTAGAAAATCTTATGAGTATGCCAAAATATAATGCTTTTCTAATAAAACATGCTATTACCTTTGACAGTAAACTATAAAGAAAGATTGTAAGTTTCATTCTTTACAATGTCTGTGAGACTCTCTTCTCGTATAAGCTGTTGGTCATTCTAAGGTTGTGTCTAGAATTTGTTATCCATCATCCAAGAGAATGTAATTCAAATGTATTTTAATGAGAGTATGAGATGATTTGAACATACAACCTCCTCTTAAATTTTATTAATTCACAAGCTAATCAGAAATTTTCATGTATTTTAATGTTGCACAAACGCGCGTGCGCACACACATATATATGAATTTTTTTAGTAAGAAAAACACCCATAGTTTTCAACAAAATTTCAAAAATATATGTTTTTAACACACAAAACATATAAGCTAAATAAATTTTTTTAATTAAAATGTCTATCCCAAGCACCTTTTTTGTTAAGAAAATGTTTTTATTAAAAACTTCCATGCAAATAATGTTTTCTTGAAAATTAAACACCCTTGAGATGGGGCGTTTGGGATGAGAAGTTTCTCTTTAATTTTTTACAAAGAAAGTCCAATAAAAATTAGCTTCTGAAACTAACGTATTTCACTAAAAATCTTCTTTCGAAGGAGGCGTTTTATTATTTTTATTCAAAATGTCCTTTTGAAGGTTATTATAATGCTATTATCTGGAATTCAGCAAAAAAATTTAGTTAGGTTAATTTTAGGAATATTTAGTAATAGGGGCATAATAGTTGAAATTAGGGTCTGGGTCTTCAAAATATTCGATATTAGTATTTCAGTCCTAAAATCACTGTTCAGTTGCATACGTTAAGAGTAATTTTAAGATCCACTTCAAGATTGGGTAGGAAGCCGGGTCTTCTACATTTGCATTTTTTGGTTTCAATGGTAAACTATGATTAAGAGGCTAATGTTTTTTTTAACTTTTATCACACACAAGCTATTCTTGTTAATAAGAACAATCTTTTTCTTTTTTTTTCTTATAGGAACTGCTCGTGTTTGGCGCATGACTACAATCCATCAAGCTGGTGGATGGAATGACCGAACAACGGTGGAAGACATGGATTTGTCTGTTCGTGCAGGTCTTACAGGTTGGAAATTCGTATATCTCGACAATGTCAAAGTATCCTCTTCCTTCTAATTTCTATATGTACATAGTAAATTCGAGCTTACTTCACATATTTATGAAACTTTGCTTAATCGTCTTCCTTTTCCCCCCAATTTTAAGTAAAGAATGAATTGCCTAGTACATTCAAGGCCTACAGGTTTCAGCAACACTGGTGGTCCTGTGGGCCTGCCAATCTTTTTAATAAAATGGCTGTGGAGATCATAATAAAAAAGGTTTAATTTAACATTTTTCGTAATCGTTATCCATTTCTTGAAGGTTTGATAACTAACAAACTTCTAAACCGTGTTCCTTCATATATATTTTTGCAGAGAGTATCGTCATGGTAGAAATTCTATATAATATACAGCTTCTTCTTCGTCGGGAAGGTTGTTGCTCATATAATTGCCTTGATGTTCTACTGCATCCCAGTTACAGTTTTCGTTCCTGAGGTCAATATCCTGCAATGGGGTATGGTTTATGCTCCCATTATAATTACAATTTGCAAAGCTATCGCCACTCCTAGGTAAATATCGACAAATTCGTATACAACATTAATTCAGACAATGGTAATATATCCAATAATAAACACATAACTGCAATTTATACAACAGCTCCTTTCATCTAGTGATCCTTTTGGTCCTTTTTGAGAATGTCATGTCTTTACATCGGCTTAAAGCTTCCATAATCGGTCTCCTAGAGGCCAGGAGAGTCAATGAGTGGATTGTTACTGAAAATCTAGGGGACTCTCAAAAGATGACGACATCTTACAAGACAATGAAAACATCTATCGAAGAAGCTGTGGCAGATATTAAGAAATTAGGAGGTGCTCAAATGACAAAACCTTTAGTCGAGAAACCTAAAACCTGCAGATTTTGGAAAAGGTATGTTTCTTTTACTTCTTGTTGTATTGTTGGTTTTATTAGATATTCGATTGCATTTTGGATAACAAAGTGGTTGAATAAATAGCCCTTTCGGCAGTTCATAAGGGAAATGACTTGAATTAAAATAGCTATGTGATTTAGATATATCTACCAATTACGAAAAATGCTAATATCAGGGTTTTTAATGCATATATGACATGATAGAAGTATAAACCCCCCACTTGCACACTCTCTGTCTGTTGTTACTATTGTCAAATATTACCTACCTAGTTGGCTGGCTGGGTGCAATCATGCATCGTGTAGCAATAAGTCACCACAAATAAAATACCCTAATTACAAAAATTGTTCCTTTACATAAGGTATGTGTAGATATCCCTTTTAGTGTATCTCCCTGTTTGTTAACTGTGTTACCTAGACACTTCAAGTTTCATAAGGTTAGCACTTGGCTTGTTTTGTTTTCTTGTCATACGAGTTACATTGAAAATTGAGTCTTGTTGATGTCTTTGAGTCTCTATATTTGGTTAATTATCGTATAAATTTGGACCCTAAATATTGTTGCTTGCTTCTGATATAGAATTGTTCCTTTGATTTTAGAGAAGTGCCCTGCTCCTTATATGGACAACTTGATAACTGTTTGCCAGGTATGAAAGCAGATCATGATTTTCAAGTTGTTTTTTCTATGCTTTCTAAATTCTTGAGGCAAATCTCTACACTAAGCATGTCATGTGTTGAATACTGACATAGTAAATTGTAGTTCATCTTGACTTGAAGCTAGGTCGAACTTGTATTAGATTTACTTTCATCTGCTTCTAACTTTACCTTGTGTTTTGAAGACACTTGAAGCTAGAGAACCCTTATAATATTCTCATGTTGTCATATTGCACGTGTCGCTGGGAATCCTAGTCTTGTACTAATGAGACTCCATGTCCAATCATGGGTATAAAGAAGAACATTGGAAACATAAGGACTTATAATTTATTATAATATACTAAATATTTCTTTATTGTTATCTTTTTTAAGAAAAGAAGGGATGGCACATCCTTTACCTGAAGTTGTTTGAACAAATCATATGATGTAAGCCCTGACTGACATATTTATTGGTTTGTAGGACAATAGAGTAACTGATCATCGGTTGAAGATGAACATTTAGCTTACATAGTTTTTCTTGGGTGATATTGAGCCAACAGTACAGGTTTGTCGTTTGATATTGGCCTGCTTCTGATTTCATATTAACTCAGAGTTTTGGTGTTTGATAACTTTTTGGATATTTTAATTGCAGTATCGTAGCTTGTTCAAGGACTAATATGCTTGTTGAAGGATCGACTTGCGTCTAATTACATGCTGGCTGTAATTCATCAAAAAAAAGCATTTTATGTTCTTGAGTTTTCTAGAGGGATTGTAGATATTGTGGAAAAATGTATCTGAATTTATGAATGAATTGGATGATATATGAATCATTTTGAAGGATTTCTGAAGGGTTTTTAATATCTAAAAACTAGTATGTATCCTTTTGGAAAAATATAAGATGGTGAGTATTATATGTATTTTTGGGACTGAATTGAATGATATATTTAATTCAAAATTAAAGTTTCAAATGTTTGTTAAATTTGATATTTTATGTTGTCTACTTCAAAATGAATGTTTCGGCCAGTATTGACAAATGTTTTTTTATAATGTTTTCACAGGGATATATATATATATATATATATATATATATATATATATATATATATATATATTTTATATATATATATATATATATATATATATATATATATATATATATATATATATATATATGTTTGTAAATTACATCTATAACAGTTTAAAAAAGTGGTATAAATATATTTTATATTTATAACGCTTTGAAAATAAGGGTTATATATATATCTAACTTATTTATAACTATTTGTGAATTAAGTGTTATATATGTTCTACTTATATATAACATTTTAGGTATAAAAAAAGTGTCAGATATGAAGAGAGTATTTATAACATTTTTTAAAACATTTATAACACCCGTTTTTATAACAGCTGTTGGCTTGAAAAAAGCGTTATAAATTATCATTTATGACGGTTTATAGCCGTCATAAAAAGGTATTTTTGTTATAATGCGGTTATTTACCAAAAAATGATTATTTATGGCACGTGAAACGTGCTATAAATGATCTTTTACGACATACAATTTGGTGTCGTAAAAGGCCATGTCGTAAATGATCATATTATTTACGGTGCGCATGTGAACGCTGTAAATAACCTCTCCATCTTTTTTACAGCATTCTAATGCACGTTGTAAAAAGATGATGAGGGTTATTTACAGCGTTCATATGCGCGCTGTAAATAATATGGTCATTTACGGCATGGCCTTTTACGGCATCAACATGTACGCCGTGAATGATCATTGACGGCACATTTCGTGCGCCGTAAATGATCATTTTTCTTGTAGTGAGGCCATTGTTGTATAGGGTTATAAATATGTTGTTTAGCCTATACTTGGTTCAGTTTTCCATTTTAGTTAAGTTCCCTTCGTGTTGAGTTCCTTTGTGTTGATCACCTTTATAGGCAGTGTGCAGACCCTTCACTAGATACCATGTCCCATTGATTCAGACCATTCATCCTTAGCCTAGTTCTAAGCATTGTTTCAGATCCTTATAAGTTTAGTCTGCCTTAACCCTTGGTTGATCAGTCATGTATATATATAGATGATATACTTAGGATATATGTGATGGGTTGTTGTTCTTGAGCATATATATATATATGTGGTATTTGGTATTCATGTGCTTAGCTTGTAGGTATTTAGTTATAGGTGACTTGATAGGATTGGAAAGTTAAGAGCTAGTCTATTATAGAGTTTCTCTTTTGCTAAATTCTAGTTGCCAACACCTAGATAGCTAGCATAGGTAAAACCCTAAGAAGTTGACTAGTTGATGACCAAGTACTTGGATGTTGAGAAATTTACTAGTGATTGACCCTTGACTATGTTTGACGTAGAAGGGGGTGCGATCATCTTAATTTCGAGGACGAAATTTTTATAAGGTGGGTAGGATTGTAACACCCAATTTTCAGATGAGGGTAATTTTGAAATTTTGTAATTATAATTATTATTTATTGATTATTATTTCATATTATGATTTTTGGTGATTTTTAATCATTTTTAAACTATTTAAAATTATGACTTGTAATTTTGACATTTTACTATTGTTTGGTTTTAATTTCGAGGAATTTGTCATCCCCAGTTTTTAGGAACAGGAATATTTTCGTCATTTTGTATTTTTGAAATATTTTTGAAATTTATTTTATTATTTATGATATTGTTTTGGGATTATTTGAGTCGGGTTCGAATTTCAGCTCAATCCGACTTGAAACGGGGACCCGGGGGTAGTTTGACTCTAGTGGGACCCACACACAAGTTAGGCATGGCCCACATGATATTAATTTTAGTCCATGATAGAAATATTTTAGTTAGAGGTTAGACTAATTATTATGGATAAGGTTAGTGTGATTTGAGACTTTAGAATGACTAATTTAGCCCCAACCAATTAGCCCTTTCCTAATACTCATAGAATAGGTTAGTGGAGGCATTTTGGACCTTTCCATAATAGGACAAACAGCCCCATATGGCCAGCCACTTTGGGAGAGGATAGGCTCAAGTTCATTTCATTATTCTCATCCACACTCTCTCTCTTGTTCTTCCCCAAATTTCTAGAGAGCAATCCCTAGCAATTTCTCCACCAAATCCTTCCATTTCTCCACCAAATCCTTCCATTTCGCCACCAAATCTTCTTCTTTCCTTCTCCATTCTAGCCAAGGAGGAAGCTACCCAAGTTTGAGAGGATTCGGAGCTCGTTCGTGTCCTTTTGGAATCTCTACGTGTCAGTGTCGCTCCGGGAAGGTTTTTCTTCGATTCGATCTACCGGGAGGTATAAATCCCTTCTCTTTTTCATTTTCTCATGCATATAGGTCTATTTTGAATCCATAGGAATGACCCCCATGGTTGTATCTCTATTTGTGTCCATTTCGTGTCCATTTGGAGGTCATAGGAGTGTCCTTTGTGTTGTGTTTGTGTCCATGTGGGAAAACCCCAAATTTGGACACACTGTGTTGTTGTTATGTATGAATGAATTATTACATGTTTAATCTCATATTTTTGTATTGGAGATGTGTTCTATAGTGTCTCATATATATATTAGTGTAGAGAGTGAGTTCTTGATATATTATGTTATATACTTGTGTTCTTTTGTCTCAAACTACCCAAATCCGTCATGATTTTTATCCACGTTTTTAATTTCAGCCATAACTTAGAAATGTCATAACTTCTAGCTCAAAGCTCGGTTTAATCTCCCGTTTTTTTTAAAAGAAGAGTATTGAAGTTAGCTTTCCAAAAACATGTATTAATAGGCCTAATTCTTTCTGTAACTTTCTGGAGAATTATTTGAGTGTCAGCTGTACGAAAGACAAATGCGTTCTCGATGTTTTCGCGATTACGGGAGTTTCCGGAAACGAAAACGCGATCCGTTTGAAGTTTCGGAAAGCTAACACATATATCTATAACATACTTTAATCCTAGATTTTAATTCATACTGAGATGGTACAGTATTGATTATTAGTAGGAGTTACTATTCGGCATATGCATTTTGTGCACCCTTGTGTGTAATATAATATTCTATTTGATTTTAACCCATGTTAATGTATATACATTATGTAATTAAATAGAGAATGCAAGCATGAGTAAATATTTAAATAAACGATGTATGAGGTATAAGTATCCTATCTAATGTAAGCATGTATAAGTATGGCTTGTAATGAATATGTAGGTTCCATAGTATGTAATGTATGGTACATATAGTAGTACAAGAGAATAAATGAATGATGAATGAATGCAAGCATGAATGTAATGTAATGTAATAATAGATGTAATGTATGCAATATACAAGTTAATAAGATGTAATATTCTATGTTAACACAAATCCTATATTACCTCATGTACCCCCTTACACTATGTTGACACTATCACACTTGACACATTGTTCACTTACACTTTAACACTCTTTCATATGTATATACTATGTATGCCCATTTAACCCTCACTTGCCCCTTTGCCATGTTCACATACACACACATAGCCTCTTAAATAAGTATTTATGAATATAGTTAACTTAGCTATGTATGTATATTATATATATGTTAGCATATTGTGTTGTAATATATAAGTTTATATAACCATTTGAAATGCCATGATTATAGACCTAATGTTAATACCAATATATGCATGTGTATATATGTGTAGACATATATAGCTTAAAGTAATAGATTACCTAGTGTATATCCAATGTGAATTCTTGCCTAGTTGAGTATTGAATAATTGCATGCTATATAGAGTTGGGTGTATGTTGGCTTGTATAGCCTTGTATTGATGTGTGCTTGCTAGGATAGTCTTGGTTAGGCCTAGTAAGACTTGCTGGGTTAGGACATGACCTAGTTTGACCTAGTTTGACTAGTGCAGTTGACCAGAGTTGACCAAGGGTTGACTTTGGCCTAGTTTGACCTAGATTTATGTAGAATGCATTGTAGTGCTTTATATTACCCTTCTGGACATGTTGTGACTTGTGCTGCTCTAATTAGGAGCCAGACACCTCTTATCGGACAATATATTTACTTTGGACATTCAGACATCAGGCGAGTACATTCTCTGATAGTTCTTTCATTTACTTGTCAATTACTGTACTTCAGTTCTAGATAGTTTTATGTGATTCTTACAACATGTATGGATATTTCTGGATTCGTGTATGCGACACACATACTATTTGTCTGGCCTCTATTTCTGGAACCACTACTGGCATCACCTTCTGGAACCACTACTGGCATCACCTACTGGAATCACTACTGGAACCACCTACTGGAATCACTCTGGAATCTTTTGCTGGTATCATTATGTTTGGTTGGACTCATCTCGATTCTCGTGTCGTTTTCTGGATTCACTTGTACTTGTGGGCGGGAAAATATTGGAAATAGGCATGTGAACATAACCAAATACTGGAACCACTCCCTTGGAATTATACTGGAACGATAGCCATCCCACACTTGGCCGAGTGTGTGGTGTGCCGTATTACCTACAGCCGTTCACATGTCGATCCCGATATTTTAAAACACACTGTTAGAGTATAGGCTGGACTCACCCTGGAACCTTTGATCACCAACTGGACTCACCTTATACCGGACTCATCTTGTACTGGAACCACCTGGTTTCAGATTCATGTTGTTTGGATTTACTTGGGTTTTGCACTTGTTTACATTTACATTCTGGACTTATTATGTTACTTTAGTTCAGCTAGATTTATTTTACAGTCTTCATTGCCATCATTCTTCTCTTGTTTTAGTTACTTACTTTTCTTGTATCTTATCTGTTCTCCATACCATCACCTGTATATAAACTGCCATATTCATCAATAAAACTGTCTATAACTGCTTTATAGTTCTCTGTCATTTAATTGGAATTTCTTGATGAGTTGTACTCGTTTCTGTCCTGACTGGACCTGTTGATAAATTTTACAGATAGCCTGGAGGTTGCCTGCTAGCCTAGAGGAGACACAGTAGAGGTTGTATAGTTAGTTATTTCAGTTGTATTTAGTTGTATTTATTCTATGGATTACTGTATTGAGCTTTGAGATGTATTTCTGGGTTTATGTATCTTAGACACTTAGACTTCTATCTCCTGTATCTCTTTTGGATTTCATGTTTTATCTATCCTCATCATGCTCTACCTTAGATGTGATTGAGTCTGTATCTGCTATGTCACCCCCATTCGCGGAGTATAAACTGTTTAGTCTTATACTGTTAGATGCATTGAGACCTAGGACAGCGTTCTACCGCCGACACTACGGCGTAGGCTAGGCGTTGTTACGTTCTCGTGCCCTAACTCTAGGGTGCGGGTCGTGACAACCGCTGAAGAAGTGAGGAGCGTACATGTTGATGGTATCGGACCTCCTCTCCTCTTACCTGAGAAAATGCTCCTTTGGCTGGAGCCCTACTTGCCCAGCCGGTTCTCCCACCAGTTCGGGTATAGCCAGCTATTCTTTGACAGTCCCAGCTCTTGCCTGGGCTTTGAAGGTAGCGTCCTGGATGGTATCAGGGCATGGCAATATTATGTCACGGTTTATACCCGAACCACCTTTTCGGTTCCTAATGGTGAGATGTCAGGGGAGATTTTGTATATGGCGACCCTATACCATGTTACGGCGAGCAAGCCTCCTGTTAATTTTGACCCGTGTACCAGCTTCATTGTGGGTACTGGCTTAGCGAAGAAGCCCAAGAGGTCTATGACGAGGAAGAGGAGGACGGACATAGTTCCCGTGCCTGACTCGGAGTCCACCAATACGGACGAAGAGAATGATGAGCAAGATGCAGATAACTCTTTCCCTCATGTGGAAGATGTTGGAGCGGATCAGCCGTCTGTTGTGCCAGATGAGATGGTGGCAGATCAGCCGCCTGTCGCACCTGATGAGATGGTGGCGGATCAGCCGCCAGTTGCGGCTGGCCCTTCACGCAAGCGAGGCATGCGTGACTCTATTGGTGGCGTAACCTTCTCCGTGAAGCGGGCTGTGGTAAGACGCCACGGACTGCTTATTAAGGAGAAAGGTGAAGGTGGTGACACCGTTTCAGAGGTGAATTGAATTGCGACCATCTCCTTTTTTATCTCTTTCTTTTCCTGAACTATGACTTACTCATTTTTCTCTTCTCTGTAGTTGTCGGAAGAGTCGGACTCTCGGGAACCGACCACTATTTCTGAAGTCGATCCGGCCTTGAATACTTTGATTAGTGACATGTGTACCGAGATTATTTCTGTCGAGGTACCCTCGGCGGCGGCTGAGGGATCTCACATTGCTGAGGTCTCGACCCAGGACGACGGGGACTCTGCTGAACCTGTCCCCGAGATTGCTGAATTTTAGCAGGGTGACACTGATCCAGTCGTATCTCCTTCCGGGGCGGCTGGGGCAGAAGAGCCAACTGAATTCGGCTTAGAGGTTGCTGGTGAGGGGACTATGACGGCTGTGAGCGAGCGTCAGCCTCCACAACCCTCCCCTGGTAAGATAAGCCAAATTTTGACTAGTGAGGAGGCCCATTTGCTCTATCATCACATCCTTCGGATTATGCTGATTGATGGTTGCTCTGGACATACAGGTCCTGCCTCTTCACTGCCAATGACGGATATTGTCAGGGAAGGCTCTACTAGCGAGGATCTGGTGGGAGAGAGTGTGCCCCCTCCTTTTTCGACTTATATTGTGGGGCATCCCGCTGGATCGAGTTCGGGCGATCAGGTGGCGGCACAGCCGGGGCAAGGAGCCATGGTCCCTGCGTCCTCCTCTGCTCATGTAGCTTCGGGGGTCGACCTTTCTGCCTTGCCGAGTATCCAGGTTCTCCGGGCCGCGGAGGAGGAGCTAGCTGCTATCCATGTGTCTTTTCGCTCGAAATTCGTTTCCCTGGTGGCAGGGGTGGCAAGTTCTAGCGCATCTCCTTCGACACTGCCAGCTACACTTCTTCTGACGCTGTCCTCTATGGAAGTTCTGGATGAGGCGTCACAGGATGTGGTTGACAGTTTCTACCGATATTTGAAGAGAGGGGTCGAAGCTGATATGGAGCGGGGGGGGCCTATTTTCTTGGCCCGATAATGCGCCTGAGGCCAGATTGACATTCTCAAAACCCTCCATGGTAGGGCAGGGATAGCTGCGCTTCTGGAGCCCAAATTATTAAAGGCTGATCAGCTCGTGGCCCAGTTTCAAGTGCTGCGGCAAGCTGACCTGTCTGCAGTAATAGATCAGAAAAGTACTTCCTTACCACTGTCCTGGAGAAGGTAAGGGCTACACGAGATAAGTCCAAGCCGGTTATAATAAAGGACCTCGGTGACCTATCTCTTCAATATGATCAGCTGAGCCGTAGGAGCAAGAATTGCCTAGCTCGAGAAGCGGCCGCCTCTCGCGGAGTAATTGATACAAGGGAGCAGATCCTCGAACTCCAGAGGAAGCTGGCCTTCTTGGAGTCTGAGCTTGAGGCTTCCCGTGCGGATAAAGAACTGATCGTTCAGGAGGCCAAAAAGGTCTCTCGAGCTTCTGCTAGCCTAGAGCGTGCTTTGAAGAAGCTCGAGGATGGCTGGCGGGCTCATGCGTACCTAGAAGATGCGGGACGGCTGGCTCAGAAGGCCGAGCGTCGGGCCAAGCAGGGGTTCGAGCTGTCGACTGTCTTGCTGAGGGACCGTCTCATGGAATTGTGTATCGTCGAACCATAGTCGGCTTTTTTCCTTCTTTCGTTTTCGTTCTTTTCCTTTCTTGAGGGGGACGCGGTCCCCAGAACATGTAGTACTTTTGAATTTCAAATAAAAGAGTATGTTTTATTCTACCTTCCATTTGTACTGCTTATTGTGTTTGTGGTGTTGTGGCATTTGCCCCACTGGGAGACTGTTTGTGGACTTGCTACCCCTGGCATACCTTAGTTTCAGGTACGGATAACAAGTTTGATGGGGATACTTAGAAAATTCCACCATGAGGTGGCCATAGAAGTTTTCGGTATCGGGAGAAAGAATGCCATGGAGCAGCTGGACTCCCGGGGCATGATGAGAAATTTGCGGTCAACAGAGGACATTTATGGTCACCTGAGGACATTTGTGGTCAACTGAGGACATTTGTGGTCGACAGAGGACATTTGTGGGCCTATTATCCTTGGCATACTCCGATCGTGGGTACGGATAATAAGTCGAGAGATAAATCAATATACTTACTCAAAGGTAATGAGGACGTGGTAAATGTGAGGGTTTCTTCGATGGAGCCTTCCCACTCAGAGGTATTATGGACATGGCAGGAGTGGGCTCCATAAAGGGTACATAGAACAACTCAGAGGTAATGAGGACGTGGAAGTTCTATGTGAGGGGCGATTTGTTTTGATGGAAGGGAAACAACTCAGAGGTAACATCGACGTGGTTGTTTCGGAAAATCTGTGGATTTGTTACCCTGTTTATGTACTGAGAGTGCGGGTATTGGATCATGAGGAGGGAGCCCTTTTAGGAGGAAAGTTCAGAGGTATGATCATACATGACTTACTACCTAAAAGACGCAATGTAGATTCATCTGTAGTAACCAGAGTGTGAGTTCAGCGGTACTTGCGGGTACATAACTCAACAATCTGGGAGATTTAGAGTCAGAATGTGAGTTCAGCGGTACCAGAGGGTACATAACCCATCAATAAGGGATATTTGGATTTGCAATGTGAGTTCAGCGGTACCAGAGGGTACGTAACTCGTCATTCTTGGAAATTTGTAGTCAAAATGCGAGTTCAGCGGTACCGGGGGTACATAACTCGTCATTCTGGAAAATTTGTAGTCGAATTGCGAGTTCAGCGGTACCAGGGGGTACATAACTCGTCAATCTGGGAAATTTGTAGGATGTCGTTTTAGACGTAATACTTCTTTAGGAACTTGCCGTTGATGGGCAACATGAGCAAGTCTCCATTTTGTTTTGCGAGACTGTAAGCTCCATTGGAGAATACAGCATCGATGATGAACGGGCCTTCCTACTTTGGCTGGAACTTGCCGGCAGTTTTGTGAGTCATAACCATCGGCCTCCGAACTGCCAGAACGAGATCGCCTACTTAGAATGTTCTGATTTTAACCTTCTTGTTGAAGGTTCCGGAGATACGGGCTTGGTACAGCTCGATTCATTGTTGTGCTAACAGACGCTTCTCATCTAGGGCCTCCAACTCTTGTAGTCGGCGATAGTGATTATTATCTGTTATCAACCGATAGGTGAGAGCGACACGGAGTGAGGGGATTTGAGTCTCCAGTGGGAGAACTACCTCACTTCCATATACTAGAGGGAACGGCGTGTTCCTAGTGGCCGTCCGTACTGTAGTGCTGTACGCCCATAAGCATTCGCCAATCTTCTCATTCCAGTCGCGTTTGTTGGAAGACACGAACTTCTTGAGCAGCTTGATTATTGTTTTGTTGAACGCTTCAGCCAGACCATTAGCCGTCGGGTTGTATGGTGTTGAAGCAATATTCTGGATTCGGTGTTTGTCGTAAAACCAATAGAAGGCGTGGCTTACGAACTGCGGACCATTATCGTGGATGATCCTTCGGGGCAGTCCAAAATGATAGATGACGTGATGCTTGAGGAAGCTGATCACGTTTGAAGTCTTAACTTTTGCCAGCGGAAAAGCCTCCGCCCATTTGGAGAAGTAATCTGTGATTGTGAGTCTGAAGTAGTGTCCCCGGAAAGAAGGCGGAATGATCGGACCAATGATGTCCATTCTCCATGCTTCGAATGGTCAGGATGCCACTGTCGGATGTAAGAACTCGGATGGCTGGTGAATGAAATCTGCGTGGACTTGACAGGCTTTGCACTTTCTTGCTTAGTCTATCGCATCGGCAACCATCGTGGGCCAGTAATAGCCCATTCGGCGAAGGCGATCTTATAATTTCGGGCTAGGCTGATGGGCTCCACAGATGCCATCATGAGCTTCACGTAAGGCTTCTTTGGCTTCTGTATTTGACAGACATCGAAGCAGTAATCCATCGTATGATCGCCGATATAGCATTTTTGTCTTTGTATCGTAGAAGAATCTGAGGAAACGTCTTCTAATAGAAGTGGCTTCCTTCGGAATCTCTAGCAGGATATCGTAAACTACAAAGTCAATGAGTGGTTGTCTCCAGTCTGGTGCTTCGTCGACTGTCAGCACGGAGTAACTCTCAATACATTGAACATTATTCTTAGGACAGACCAATTCACGGCCTATGATGTCGACCAGATGATGAGCAAGATTTTGAGCTGCTAAGGAAACGGCTAGGCCTGCTAGGGCGTCGGCTTCAATGTTCTGGAGCCAGGAATCATGTTCTATGAAGAACCCTTCCAAGGACGAGATGATGTCAATCGCTATTTGGTGATAGGGGATCATGTCTTCATGACGCACTTTATATGAGCCCCAGATCTAGTTAACGATTAGCTGTAAATTATCGTATGCTTCAAGGCAGTCTACCACCAGCTCCTTTGCAAGTCAAAGGCCAATGACCAAAGCATTGTACTTGGCCACATTGTTTGAACAGGGCTCCGTGAGGGAATACGCCTGATTGATCACCAGCCCGGAGGGAGAAATCAGCACCACTCTGACTCCAGCGATGATGTTACCTTTGGGCCGAGTTCTGGAAGCGCCGTCGAGGAACATTTGCCTTACGACATCGTGGGAGGCCACATTTGAATCGGCGACCTCATCTGGAATCTCTTCGTCTATTTTGGATGACTTTGAACCTGGATGAGCTGCTAAAAAGTCTGCCAAAGATTGACCTTTAACAGCCTTCTGCGGGACAAAGATCATGTGGTAGGGAGACAATAATATCGCCCAGGTAGCAAGACGAGAGCTGAGTGCACCTAGATTAGTCATGAGGACCCTGAGGGGGTTGACTCTTGATATGACATGGATGGTTTGTCCCATGACGTAGTGTCGCATCTTCTGAATGGCGAAAACCAGAGCAAGGCACTCTTTTTCTAAGGCAGTATATCGGTGTTCCGGCCCCATCATCATTCGGCTGAGGTAATATATAGTCTGCTCGTGGCCTGCATCATTGTTTTGCGCTAGCAGAGCACCAAGAGAATGTTTCATCGCTCTTACATAGAGCAGGAATGGTTTCCCAGCGACTAAGGCCACTAGGACTGGAGGATTAGTCAGATATTCTTTAATGCTGTCGAAGACGCGTTGGCATTCCTCATCCCATATTAAAGAAACGCCCTTCTTCATGCGGTGGGTAAATGGATGACATCGTCCGGAGAGGTTACAGATAAACCTCCTGATGTAGGCCAGCCTTCCTTGAAGGCCTCGGAGTTCACGAAGATTTCTCGGGGAACCCATCTCCATGATTGTCTTTGTCTTCTCGGGGTCTATATGGATTCCTGGGCAGTAATGATAAAACCCAGGAACTTCTCGCTGGATACGCCCAAGAAGGATTTCGTAGGATTTATTTTCAAGTTGTGCGCTCACATCAGGTCGAACACTGTCCTCAGATCATGCAGATGATCTTCTTTAGAGCGGCTTTTGACGGCGATATCGTCGACGTAGAATTCTACTATCTTGTACAGTTGGTCCCTAAAGATGATGCTCATAGCTCTTTGATAGGTGGCGCCAGCGTTCTTTAAACCGAAAGGCATGATCGTGTAGCAGTATGCGCCAATTGGTGTTTGGAATGATATATGCTTTTCGTCATCAGGGAACATCTTGATTTGGTTGTACCCCGAGAAACCATCCATGAATGACATACGCTCGAAGCCGCAGGTGTTGTCAATCATGATGTCTGTGATAGGGAGGGGGAACTCATCCTTAGGACATGCCTCATTTAGATTGCGAAAGTCGATGCAGATTCGAATCTTTCCATTCTTCTTGAGGACTGGTACTATGTTGGCGACCCAGTCTGGATGCTGTTCCTCGTGGATGAAGCTGTTGGCTATCAGTTTGTTGACCTCAGCTTCAATGGCATTCATGATGTCGGGGCGGAACCGTCGCTGCTGTTGCTTGACCGGTTTTGCGTCCGGACAGATGTTGAGTTTGTGGAGTGCAACTTCGTGGTTCAGTCCTGGCATGTCTTCGTAGCTCCAAGCAAATACGTCGATGTATTCTCTGACGTGTTGTAGTAGCGATTCCCGCTCTTCGTCTGTCAGACTTTTGCTGACGAAGATGGGCTTTGGAGAAGACTCATTACCAAGATCAACTTGCACAACCTCATCTTCTTGTAGGAGGCTCTCTTTGTATGAACCGCTTCTCTCATTGCGCATCTAGCTGTTGTACCCACGGCTCTAACTCAAGAAGTTCAGGAATGTCTTCATCTTCTTCGTAGGCGTCGGCAAATGCCATATTAACGGACAAGACTTGTCTGAATACTTTTCCGATGCTGACATCCGAATCAGAAGTTGGTGATCCGGTTGAGTGTGAATGCCAGTCCCATTCCTTATCCGATCTTTCAGGGGTCGTCGCGGGTGTAACATAACCCAGCACACATCTGGTCTTGTTGTAGTAATCCCGTGGTTTCCCAGCTGGGACAGGCAATTGTAAGGGTAATTGCCGTCCAGTGCCATAGTTCAAGCCTGGCGTAGTTTCCAGATCATACCCCTATTTTTGTATGAGGTACTTGGATTGGAAACTATACAGGTAAAGGGGTAGTCTCCCGGTGTCGAGTTTGAGCTCAACTTCTTCTATCCTGAAGGGTTGTGGATCATTCTTCCGGCCGAAGATGATTGGATGATCCTCTCCATCGATTATGCATTAAGCGTCTTCCACTGGAGTAAGTTGGTTTACGGTGTAGACATTTGTTACCTATGTGTGCAGGTGGGTGCCTATACCGTGTTCCATAGCATATATTGTACAAAGCTTATTAAGCTCAAGATAATTTAAAGATAGCCCTTTATTGATGAAGTAAGGTATCTTTTCCAGTAGGATTACATCATCTGCGGATGGAACATCGGCGTGAGCAGCCACATACTTGGCTAGTTCTGACTCTTCTTCAGCCACCCCCTGTGTAAATGAAGACTGAAAGAATGACTTGGGTAGCTTAATCATCAAGGGCTCCACTGGTAGAGCAGAACGTGGAGTCGTTGGCGTACCAGCGACCCCCGGTTTGGTGCTCGGAGCTGGGCGGAGAGTTGTTAGCTGGCTAGCAGTCCCTGGCTTAGCGCTCGGCTGCCGATTCATTCTGGGAAGACGAATCATTATCGGCTTGACAGAGGGATTGAGCTCCTCTATTTGTTGCTGGCTAGCTCTAGGCAGCCTGATTATCAGTGGCTCTGTCGTGGGTCTTGATGCTTGACCAGAGCTTGGCAGTCGGATTATCATCTGTCCCTCTTGTGCAGAGAGGCTGATTGCATTCTTACGCAGAGTGGCTGTAAGTGGTGCAGTTCTGCCAGGTTTGCGGGCTTGAAGGTGGATCGTCAGAGGTTCTTCCGATCAAGTTGCCATCTCAGTTGGAGCTTGGGTATCTCCTTCGACAAGGTGTCTTTTCGACTTCTCGTACAAGCATGAGTCGGAGTAGTAGGATTTGACCCCTTTAAAGGGATCGATGTCGGCAAATTTTGTCCTCACGAAGCCGTACTTGTTGACATACTTGAAGCACTGGTGCAGTATGAAGGGTACGATCATGTAATCGTGTATCGAAGGACGCCCCAGGAGAATATTGTAGGAAGTATCCGCATCTATGACATAACAGGTTACTTCTGACTGAAGGTTGCTGATTTGTCACTTCAAGCGAATCTTCCCGATCGGATAGCTTATGCCTGAATTGAAACCGATGATGGCGGTGCTTGTCGGCATCAGGCGATGCATTGGGACGCGCAGATGGTGTAGTAAGCTCTTCGGGATGATGCTTATGGAAGAACCGGGATCAATATGCATCCGATCCACCTTGACATCGCCAATGTACCCAGTATAATACAGAGGGCGATCATGCAGGTTGGTCTTGATAAGCATATCCTACGGAGTGAAGGCGATATTAGGCATTGCGCCTGTGCAAGTGCTGTCCTGGAGATCTGCAGGCGAGCTTTCCCCAGTGAGATTGGACTGAGCCAGATATGCGTCGGCATTCTGGAGTGCCTCGCTCAGTGCGACGCAAACATCTTTGGAGAGTCTCAGGAGCTCGTATAGCGATAATTTGGCCAGTGTGTTAGACAATTGTGCCAAGATGTCAAAATTGTAGGGCCTCTCTAGCCCATGAGGCGTCTCTCTTCGGAGCGGCTTGTCAAAGCGAGTCTCCTTCGGCCTAGGCTTATCGGTCGTCAAAGGCTGCGAGGGTCCTGGAGCATCAACAGCTGTCGGCTGATGATCTTCAGCCGAGTTACCCGGTGTAGGTTGGGATTGTACACCCGACCGGGTGACGACAGCCGTAGCTTCCTCGACCTCCGCCGAGATTGTGTGGCATGATTTGACTTTTCCACTCTTCTTCTTGCTGGTGGAGGGAGGTGCGGACTGAGTCACTTCAGGTACCAGGTCCGGATGGACCCACATGACCTCCCCTCGTGATGTGGTAAAGGGCCCTAGACCAGCAGCCTGGTCTCGGGGAGGTGGAAGATTAGCGACCTCCATCTTCGCTCTGGGGATGGGTACTACTCCATCTTGAGTCTTTGTCGGGGGGAAGCTGCCGAATTGTACTGACACCATGTTGGCTGCTACGGTCACTTCTTCAAAATCAATGGCCAGGGCCTTAGAATCGATGAGATGCTGGATGTATCACTTCAGTTGGTAGCAGTCTTGTGTAGCATGGTGGACATAGCGATGGTAGTGGCAGTACTTGGGGCTTTCCATCTTTGCAGGACGAGGTTCACACATTGGAGGAGGGAGCTGAATTCGGCCTCCTTGTTTGAGCATGTCCAAGATGAGCTTGACATGTCCGTCCTCGAAGGAGTAGGTCATCTGAGGCCACTACTTTTCTGCTGGTTTTGATTCGATCTTTGGGGCTGTGTCGGCCACCATTGCCTGTTTGCCCTTGTTGTCTCGATTTTTGGAGGGGTTACCACCATTGTTGTTGTTGGTGTTAGGGCGTTTGCCCTTGTCCTCTCCTTTTGAGACGTACAATCCCAATTGGCGAGCTTTCTACAATTTGTCTTCTGCGCTAGTGGCGCTGATAATGAAAGTCTTCCAATCCTTAAACTGACTTTCGCCCATCCAGAGGCTGATTATGGAAAGTAGCCTCTTTTGGCAAATTTCAATTAAGGAGGAATCAGGGTTACCGGAAGGCAACTTCATTGCAGTTTGGCAAAATAGCTCGATATAGTTCCTTGTCAGCTCCTTTTCTCCCTGAACAACGTCCATGAGGGTGGACATTGTCACATCTTGTCCTACTTCGTAGAACCTCTCCAGGAACATACGTTTGAAGCCAGCGAAGGAATGGATGCATTTGTCCGGCAAGTTGTGATACCAGTCGAAGGCAACCCCTTCCAATGCTCCAGTCGAAGTATGTGATGTACCTGCTTGCAGATGTCTTTCCATCATACGGATTGATGTTGAATGGTTTATATCTTGGTAGGAAGGGCACATCTCTCCATGCAGCAGGATATGGTTGTCGTATCCTGAGGTCTTGGCAGTTTTCTCGGGCGTGGAACATGGCCCGGAGCTCCTGGACCTCTCTTCTTGTCTCCCTGGCCTCGTCTGCAGCCGTAGGAGCCGATATTTCAGGAGGATTATCACCCGGGTTTGGTGCGGCTAGTTCGAGTTCGCATTGGCCGCGGGTCCCATGTTTGTTTGGCCAAGTGTTCTTTCTTACAAGTTGAAGGGCCGCTTTGATTTCGTCCACGAATATGACCAAGGTAAGAAGTGTGGCTTCCAGAGTGTCGATGCGTTGGCGATCACTGGGACCGTCTTGGTTGCTGTCCGTCATGAACACCGTCCTCACATAAGGAGAGATAGAAGGAACGGTGGAGGATGTGCCCTCTGAGTCATACCCTTGTACAGAGAAGTCGTCAGGGTATGTAGGAATATTCTCCTCTGGTTTGGACTCAGAAGGACTGGTACCCCCAGCTTCAGAGCTTGCCTCGTCTTGAGAGTTGTGAACGTCCTCGGGACGTCGGGATCTGCTGTCACGACCCTCACCCACCGTGAGGGTACGAGTATGTAATAACGCCTAGCCTACGCCGTAGTGTCGGCGGTAGAACGTTGTTCTAGGTCATGAACTATACTAACTAACATGAAATACTCTCCATAAGGAGGCCAACACAGAGGTACAACTCAATCACAATCTAGAGATAGAATATGGCACGATAAAATAGATAAGAAAATCCTCAACTGAAGTACAACAGAAATGAAATAACAAGTCTCAACATCTCTAAAATATACAACTCTAAAAACAAGGACAACAGCTAAACATGAAAAGAAACAGTCTAAGCTATCTATACATACATGGGGTATCATCTCAGCAGCTGCCTGAACCTACCCAGGGGTCCAGGTCGCGAGTGTCATCTAGGCAAGCTCCAAAGTAAGGGGTGCAGGGTTCCTCATCATCCTCTGTAAAAATTTTAACAGGTCCAGTCAGGACGGGAGCGAGCACAATACATCTCAACAGATTATAGCAGGTTAGAAAATATAATCATGCAGTAAAGTAAGATACATGAACTGAAAGAAAGTACAGAATGTAAACAGAGAGAACTGCAATAGAAATATCTACTATAAGTAAAGCTACCAGTGACTAGTGATTTAGAGTACAAAGTCGACATGTGAACGGCTTGATTTGCACATGGCTATACTAAAGAGGCGTACATGGCTATTCTACTTTAGAATTGTTCATGACTATTTATACTCCCCCGTACCCCCAATCAATATACAAGGATCCAGCCAGGTTATGTTATGATTCCATGCAAAGGCCCACAAGGGGTGATACATGGAGGGCCCATAAATGGGTGATCTGGAAATGCCCATAAATGGGTGATCTGGGAATGCCCATAAATGGGTGATTCAATGAAGACTCTGTGATCATGAGAGTACATGTCACAAGTGATCAATGAACCGAAGCATAGTGATACGCCATGTAAGTGAAATGCACAGAACATGTGGTATCCGATGCTCCTGGGGGATAACATCTCAAGAAAGGATCCATATAGTACTAATCCGTGTGACCAACGTGACAGTATCAAGTAAAGTAATTTAAAACAGGAAAATAATTCTAAATAGATGAAATGATCAGAGAAAGTACTCGCCTAGTATCTGAATGTCTGAAGTAAATGTACTGTCGGAGATGAGGTACCTGACTCATAATTAGAGCAACACAAGTCAAGAAGTAAATGTAATCTATAATGCATCTGCATGCTGTCTAGGTCAAACTAGACCAAAGTCAACTCTCGTCAACTCTAGTCAACTAGACTAGTCAACTAGGTCAAGCCTAAGCCAAACAAGTCTCACTAAGCCTAACCAGTCTATTCTAGCAAGCACACACCAATTTTAGGCTATACAAGTCAACTATAACCTATACTAGCATTCAAGCCACACTCATAGGTAATGAGCCATAGGCTATGGGCCCATAGGCTATATTACCTATATACCAAACCACATATTTACACATACCCATATATTAATATATCTATCTAAATAATATGGTAACACACATTATAATAGATAGGCCATATGTAATAACATATGCCTCTCATATATATATATATATATATATATATATATATATATATATATATATATATATATATATATATAAATATATATATATATATATATATCTATATATATATATATTATATATATATATCATATACATAGAAGGATAGGAAAGGAAAACATGCATTTGTGTTCATGTGGTGTGGCAAGGTGTCAATAGAGTGTCAAAGGGTGTGAATGTGAATTAGGAATCTGTGAGTGTGATAGTGTCATGAGAGTGTTAATGTGATATAACATGTGTGTGTGATATATTAGAGAATAGGAAAAATAGTGAGAAGTGGAAAAACAGTGAGCTAACATTGAATCCAGCACAAGCATGAGAATCAACTCTAATAATAAGGAAAGGAAATCAATTCCAGATTTACAGTTGTGTGTGTAAGAATGTGTGAACATGTGAGAGAGAGGAAAACAGTGTTTAGGCATGTGTGTGTATGATTCAAGTGACAGGATATCCTAAGAGGGTGGCCTGTGTAGTGACTGCATTTGTATACATTGTGTGAGTGTATTTGTGTACCTGTGTCATCAGGAACTTGGTTTCAGTGGATAGGAAACAGTGTCAGTGTCCAAGTGATCAGGGAAACATCAGTGCCTGTGTAATCAGGAACTTATCAAGGCAGTGAAATAGAATGTGTGTGTGTAAACAGGGAATTCTCAGGAAACAGTTTTCACACAAAAGGAAGGACAGTTCAGTGTTCAGTTTTAAGTGTAATTCAGTTTACATATCAACTAAAGCTAACAAAAGTTTACAGTAAAAAAAAGGCAACACAAGTCAACTATACATCAACAACCCAAGCCAATGCTCACTGGTGAAAATCTGAATTTGCAAAACCTGAGAACCTAAATCTCACTGTATGAATGCCAAAAGTTCATAGTCAAGGCTGAAAGCTAAGAAAATCCTAAGTATCCTAACTGGTTGCCTACAGTTAACATGAATCCCTGTTTCAAAAATAAAACAACCAAAGTTTACATAACCACATCAACCAACTCGACAATGTGAGCCCAGCCACAACATTAACTCTGAAAAAGATTTCAACATATATAAACATTCAAAATTAACAGTTAAAAAAACTCAAAATGTGTTTAACCCCAGGAAAATGTGGTATCAATAGGTACTTGAATCCATTCAATGTAATTTGAACACTAAATTCCCATGCTAATATAAACCTTAATATGTAGGTTAATCTCAGATAGGTATAGGAAATAAACATCGTAATTAAACCAATCAAATTAGTGAAATACAAAGTATCTTGGGAATTCTCAGGTTTATGTGTACTGTACAGCGATTTAATACATGAAACTCAATCAAGATAACCCAAAAATCAAGTTACAAATCTCAGTTAAAAAACATTTCAGTTTTCAATTTCATCCCAAACTTAGTTAAAAATTCAGAAACTCCAACTTGAACTCGAAACATCAAATGTAATCCCAACTCTATATCTAGATGAATATACTGATCGTATATATACATTAACATGCTGGTATGCTAAATTCATGAAATTAACATTTTAAAACATTAGAATGATTCAGAGATTTCAGAGACTTACTTTCAAGAACACAGTATCAGAGATTAGGGAATTCAACCCAATTTTGAATGCAAATAATAGTAATTGAATTAAAGGGTTGGTAACACATAACACTTGTGCAGTGTCTTGGGGTGTCTTCGTGTCCAGGGAACTGGACACAATCATGTCTAAACGACCACACGAACACAGACACTAAACTGTGCACTAACAGTATCGTGCACGCGTGCACGTGTGTCCAGTGCACGACACAGGCCACGTGGTGACACGTGGCTGTGCACACGTGTACGCCTAGGATAGGGGAACGTGTCCTAGTGTCTGTCCTGTGTCTACGTGAGGCGTGTCGCGTGTACGAGACACGTATCAATGCGTGTTCTGCGCATACAGTCTCAGTGTACGACCCGTGCGGCCTCGTTTTCGTGTCCGACGAAACGAGGTGTCGTGAAACATTGGAGGAGTGTGCGCAGACACTGCCCCCATGTCCATGCCAAGTTTGGCGTGTCTAAGTATTGTGTGCAGGGCACACGGGATACGTGGTAGCAGGACATCGAGACACTGTCTCGTGCTGCAAGTACGTGTCAATTTTTGACACGAGAACGATACGAGTGCGTGCTCAGAGCTTGTGGTTCGTGATCCAGACATAAAGGGCTACAAGACTGTTCAATTAATTTTCAAAAATATGTGGATTCAATCCACTCAAGCATTTCATCAAACACCTAGATTCTAGGACTGATATGTGTCCGATACGGACAAAATGAACACGACTCGATAGAAATCCAATACCTACGGCTAGGGGACACCTAGGGCTTCCTATTCATGCAATGAAATCGAAAATCTATGGAAAGAATAGGAAGTTACCTATATGTGCAATTTGCATGAAAAAGCTTCAAAAGGGGGTTTCTTCTTGCTAGCTAGCTCCTCCAAATTGCTCTCCAACTGGGATTGGCCTCCATGAACAGCAGGAAAATAGGATTTAGGTCACCATGGAAGAAGTTTGAATGAAAAAGGATTAATATTGATCAAAATAGGAAGAGTTTCAATGGAGACAAACCTTGTTCTCTAGAAAATGAAGGGATGGATAAAAGAGGCAACTAAATTTGAGAGGGATTAAATAGTGATGGGAGAATCCCTAGGCTGGTCATAAATGCTAGGGTTAGGGTTTTGGGAATCAATCTAAGGGCTCTATTCCATCTAGTATATTCGATGGTCAAAATCTAGGTCCCCCTTTAATCAAGTTGCAACCTAGTTTATTCTAACTAGTCATGACTTAACCAACTAACCAATAGTAACTAATACTACCAAGGCTAACTAAGACTAGCTATGTCTAATCTAGGTTAGGTCCAATCTAGGTTAGGGCTAATAACAATCACATGGCAATCAATTAAATAATATTAAATTACACCATTCAAAATAATATATTAAATTCAAATAATTATAATAAATTCAAATAAATTCAAGATAACCAAAATACCCTCAAGCTAAATGTACTAAGCAAAATCTCTACCCATATGGGCAGACAGTCTCTACAGCTTTACTAGCTGCACATCAAAATCACAAGTCATGATATTTAAATAGTTTTAAAATGATTAAAAATTACCAAAAATTATATTTTATTTAAATATCATAATTAAATAAATTAAAACACAAAATTTCAAAATTAATATTTTAGAAACGGGTGTTACAAGTCTACCCACCTTAGAAAAATTTCGTCCTCAAAATTAAAATGGTAGTAGTCCTTCTAGGTCAAACACCCCACAATCAAAGTCTCAAACATACCGTCAGATAATCACATGCGTCTGTCCAAAATCATGATACTCAGAATCTTCGTCGTGCTAGTGAGCAAGGCTACGATAATCATAGAGTCCTCGACTAAGGTACATACCTCTAGAATCATGGTATTTAAAATTTTTGCATTGCCGCATGCTTGGCAGCAAAACCTTAAATTCCCACACCCGAGAAATACGTTCTAAATCTGACTATATGTCTTACTATGCCAGCTAAATACGACCATCGAAGATTCTAGATTCCATTACTGGGTGACCTAGCCCATATGATTCATCTCAGAAGAAAATCAAACGCAATCACAAGAACAACAGGACAAAATTGATAAACTAACAAGGAACAGAGGAAATCGAAATCTTAAACCAGTTATAAGAGACAATTGCGGAATGGAATCTAAAGAATGGAACCTGCAACTAGATCTCCAAATACCTGAGCATCTTCGACTGTCCTGGCGAAAGCTCGCTCCTGCTGGCCTCCCCTGGCATGCTGCTGATGCTGCATGTACCTGCTGCTGAGTCGGTAAGGGTAATCCCCTCTGCTGGCCTACCGGAGTCCTAGCTCCTGCTTCCTGAACCGTCTGTCCCGATGACTCGGGACACTCTCTCAGACGATGATGGATCCTCCGTAAAGCAAACATCTGCCCAGCCTCTTCCGCATTCGCCCCAATCGTGCCCTGGTCTCTTGCAAAAAGGGCAAATGATAACAAGTTGCTGTCCCGGGGTCTGCTGCTACCTCTGTGGCTGCTGCGCCTGCTGAAAGGGTACATGGTCCTGAAACTACCACTACTGAAGGTAGACCCTCGGCTGCTGGTACTGCTGCTAAAACTGTAGAGGTAGCATCTGCTGCGGATACTGCTGCTGAAACTGTAGGTAGCATCTGCTACGAATACTGCTGCTGAAACTGTAGGGGTGGCATCTGCTGTGGATACTGTGGCTGAATCTGCAAGCGGGGCATCTGATGCGGATACTGCTGCTGAATCTGCAGGTGGGGCCTCTTGGCCGGGCCCGTACTTCCACTAGCTCCCTGAGTGTCTCGTATCCTCTTCTCCTTCAGCCCAAGATCGTCCTCTGCTGTCATGGCTCCAACCAGAATCTGCTCGAAAGTGGCATCGCGGCCGCTCTTGGTATATGACTTGATCTCCTTGATCAAACCCCTGCGGAACCTCCTCGCCTTCCCGACCTTGGTAAGATCCTCGATAAATCTGCTCAAACAGGTGAACTCTCCAGCGTACTCCTCAACGGTCTGGTTCCCCTGAACCAAACTCTCAAACTGCGACTCCAAAGCACGGAATGCGGTATCGGAAAAGAATTTCTTCTTGAATAGTTTCTTGAACGCAGTCCAAGTCTGACCGGCTGTACCAACCCTCGGGTCCGTCTGGTACCAGGTATGGGCCAAGTCCTGCATCTGACTGACGGCTGCCTCGATCTGTAATCCTGCTGGTATCTGTGCCAATCGAATATCTCTACAATGTGCTCTATCCAATCGTCAGCGTATATGATGCCCTCTGTACCCTTAAAGTCTCGGGGTCCCATCTTCTTAAAGGATTGGATGTCTGGAGTCCTTGGCTGATACGGCTGCATCTGGCCTCCCTGTGGCTGAGCAGCCACTAGCTTCACTGTCGTCTGACCAACTGGTGAGTATCTTGTATGCTCTGTCGGATATCAGCAGACTGGCTCTGCTGTATCTGCTGTTGAGACTCCAAGAATCGCTAGAAAAGGGCAAACATCTGAGCCGCATCTACTATCCCTGAAGGTAACTGCTGCTGAGTCATATCTGGAATGACGGGGGAAGAACTCGGACAGGGGAGGTGCACTCCCAAAAGCTGCAGAAGCTCTTATATGAGCAGAAATAGGGGGTGCTGTGGTCCCAGCGTCCATAATCGGACGAGGGGTGGTAGGCCTCTCACCAGTATCTGCTGGGCCAGAGCGATGCGATCGTGTCTCGATCACCATCCTGGAGACAGATCAAACAAGGAATCAATACTGAGATAGAAACGATAATTCAAGGGAGAACAGTTATCCAAGGAAGCAGTCTTCAACAAAAATTTAGATGGCAGGAATCCAGTTAAGAGTTTTTCCTAATGTGATTGAGTACCTCAAAAATAATCCTAATCCTACTGCAGACAGTAGTGGTACTCTAGTTCGAATACCACTACACAAACTAGACCTGCATGGGCCACCACTAAAAACGTGTCACAACCCGCACCCACCGTGAGGGTACGAGTACGTAACAACGTCCAGCCTACGTCGCAGTGTCGGCGGTAGTAGAACGCTGTTCTAGGTCATGAACTATACTAACTAACATGAAATACTCTCCATAAGGAGGCCAACACAGAGGTACAACTCAATCACAATCTAGAGGTAGAATATGGCATGATAAATAGATAAGAAAATCCTCAACTGAGGTACCACAGAAATGAAATAACAAGTCTCAACATCTCTAAAATATACAACTCTGAAAACAAGGACAACAACTAAACATGAAAAGAAACAGTCTAAGCTATCTATACTATGCAAGGGGTATCATCCTCAGCAGCTGCCTGAACCTCCCCAGGGGTCCAGGTCGCGAGTGTCATATAGGAAAGCTCCAAAGAAAGGGGTGCAGGGTTCCTCATCATCCTCTCTAAAATTTTCAACAGGTCCAGTCAGGACGGGAGCGAGCACAATACATCTCAACAGACCATAGCAGGTTAGAAAATATAATCATGAGTAAAGTAAAATACATGAACTGAAAGAAAGTATATAATATAAACAAAGAGAGAACTGTAATAGAAATATCTACTATAAGTAGAGAGCTACCAGTGACTAGATTTAGAGTACAAAGTCGACATGTGAACGGCTTGATTTGCACATGGCTATACTAAAGAGGCGTACATAGCTATTCTACTTTAGAATTGTTCACATGACTATTTAAACTCCCCCTTACCCCCAATCAATACATAAGGATCCAGCCAGGTTATATTATGATTCCATGCAAAGGCCCACAAGGGATGATACATGGAGGGCCCATAAATGGGTGATCTGGAAATGCCCATAAATGGGTGATCTGGGAATGCCCATAAATGGGTGATTCAAAGAAGACTCTGTGATCATGAGAGTATATGTCACAAGTGATCAATGAACCGTGAAGCATAGTGATACACCATGTAAGTGAAACGTACAGAACATGTGGTATCCGATGCTCCTGAGGGGATAACATCTCAAGAAAGGATTCATATAGTACTAATCCGTGTGACCAACGTGACAGTATCAAGTAAAGTAATTTAAAGCAGGAAAATAATTCTAAATAGGATATGAAATGAACAGAGAATGTACTCGCCTGGTATCTGAATGTCTGAAGTAAATGTACTATCCAAGATGAGGTACCTGACTCCTAGTTAGAGCAACACAAGTCAAGATGTATACAGGGGATAATAAATGTAATCTACAATGCATCTGCATGCTGTCTAGGTCAAACTAGACCAAAGTCAACTCTCGATCAACTCTAGTCAACTAGACTAGTTAACTAGGTCAAGCCTAAGCCAAACAAGTCTCACTAAGCCTAACCAGTCTATTCTAGCAAGCACACACCAATTTTAGGCTATACAAGTCAACTATAACCTATACTAGCATTCAAGCCACACTCATAGGTAATGAGCCATAAGCTATAGGCCCATAGGCTATAACCTATACCAAA
>JANAVB010015242.1:0-27485 GCA_029216955.1 Iris pallida
CTGTAATCGGCGAGTGCCTTAGTGCACGAACCATACCGTCCTTTGCTGCACGAGTTGATGGCTAGAACATTAAAGGACAATAGGCGAGCGCCCTACCGCGCAAGCCCCGAACATTGAATGCTAAGTTGTAGAACATTGGAAGTACGGTCGAAACGTGCCTACGTACTGCACGGGATAATAAAGATGGCTTCGTTGCGAGAGAAACAGTTGTGGCATGAATATGCAGAACTGTCGGATATGACATGGTGCCTCGAAAGGTGTTCGAGACCTTCGGGTCATTCGGTTGACGAGCATTGAGTTGAGGCACGATGCCATTGAATCATTGAACGAAGTATGAAACGAAAGAACATAGAAAGCTAAATGGAAGAAATGCGAGACGATAAGTCTGAGTCTCGGACTCAAGACTATGTTTGGTTGTTTGAATTTAACTGTTGAATGATAGGGCGTTGCATGGTCGATTGGAATGGCTCGAGATTAATGTGATAATAACTCGTGCACGAGTATCCCCCCAAACGGTTAAATGCCGAGGTCCCCAGAACCGATTTGGCCGCGGAGGGATGGATAATCTTTGTAGACGCACATCCTTAAACAATATGGGAGAAGCCACAAATGATGGCATGTAGGAACGTTTCGGTTGTTTGGATGTGATCCAACCCGTGAAACGTCGGGCAGCCCAACCAAATAGAGAGAAAAAAGGAGAGAAAGAAAGGAACTCCTTTAGTCCATTCCGGCGCGGATATGCCAACGGCCCTCATATAGTTAAGGAACGATGGATTGAAAGTGTAGGCGCATATGCGTCCCGCATAGAGATCCTGCTTAAAGATGCACAATAACATGACAGGGAAGGATTACGGCGTATTCACCTTACGTCAGTGCAAGGGCGAGTGCGTCGACTTGGTAAGTCGTGCCACGAATCAAACACGAGATTGCTTGTTTGTTTGCCTATTCAATTCGATAACATGATGCTATGCTAACATGCTTTACGCTTTCGAAGATGCCATGAAATTGACCCTAAGGAGAACATAGCAAGATCATAAGCTAAATTGCATGATTCAACGTAAATATTAAAGATGTTGGTTTGGAAAGACGATCTTTGTTATCAGTACATGCGAGGACGAACATACTGATCCCCCACCAGCTTCATGCAGGGTGCAGGGAATGGATTGCTCGCGACGAAGCGTTGCTTGAACGTGTTAAGGCTTGAATGCCGAAGCGCATTGAAGCGTGTTATCGCATTGACGCTCGGACTACGCAGCTGGATTGATGCGGTCGAGATATAGAAGGCATGATGTATGGAACGGTGAAATCCTTTCTGGGCAAGAGAGAACCTGAGTGTTATAGCCAATCTGGCATATATTGTTAGGCTATGAAAGCCATTGTAATCTCAGTTTCGAATATCAATAAAGAGAATTGTTTCGTATACTCTGTTTTCTATCGTTGTTAATATCGAATCAAAAGATAACCATTTGAGAACTTGTCATCTTGCCTTGCACGAGCGCAACTCCAGGCTCGTGCGGCATCACGCCCCCTACGAGGACGATGATTCGGGTGATTCCGGGTCGGGGCGTGACAAGTTGGTGTTTGTATTTGTTATAGAGAGAGAGAGAGTGTGTATATATATATATATATATATATATATATAGGAGATATTTAATAAAGTAGATAGAGGAGATATTTCCAAAATAGAAAAAAATAGGAAATTATGTGGGGTATTTGGATAGTCATAGGAGTAACATGGAGCTTGGGTTCGTGTTCGGTCGAGCCGGGTCGGGTCAAAATCGGACAGGGTGCAATAATTAAATTAAATTAGGTATTTATGATCACGGATAAATAAGTAACATGCGGGAGCTCAAATAAATGGGACACAAGCGTCATGTGGGTAGTAGGCTTCATGTTGGCCACGTCCATACTTTAGGTCGACTATGTTGGATCGATGTCGGGTCCCAAAATTAAATTAAATTAAATCAGGTTTTACGGTAGATAATTAATTGGCCTAAATTGACCCGAAAATTGTGCGAAGGAAAGAAGCACAAAATGGAGTGTCTGAGTGGGACACGAAGGTCATGGGTGAAGAGCGTCTCGAGTAGATCATTCATGAAAAGTTGGTTCTAAGAAAATGACTGGTCTGGTGCTCCTAAATTAAAAGTCACGGACGTGCAAACGATGGTCAAAGATAAAAGTGGGAATAATTATTCAACGATTAATTGGTCTAAGTTGACCCGAAGTTGCGCGATACAAAAAGAGCACAAGGGAACGAGTTCAGGTGGGACATGATGTATCAAAACGAAGATAATCTTGTCTACTACAAAACTCGTGAAGAGAGTTTACAGAGATTGGCATCACTGGCGCTCCAGAAGTCAAAGTTACGGAAAGGAACATTAATGATCAAAACAATTTAAATAATAGAATATTTATTGAAAATAATTCATTCAAAAATTTAAAATAAACCCTGAAATTCAGGGGGCTTACAGGAATGTAGAGGAAGAAGCCTGGTGCCATGTCACTGTCAAAAGGATATAATAATCTCAGTTTTCTATTATGTAATGCCCCAGTCCAAAATACTTGGGACTAGTTACGTATCATGCCAGCTGTATACATACAAGTATAATAGATTTCGTATGTATACATAAGCTATAAAATATAGAAAGCTATGACAAACTAAATAAATCTCATCCACAATTACTAAGGTTTAATGATATGATTAAATAGTCATTTGTACAAACATTGGACGGAGACATATCCGCAACCAACAAATTTAAATAAGAAGAAATATATAAATAAATGATTTAGTCGAGCGAAGCAAATGGCGAGTCCAAGAGCAATCATCACGAAGGAAGGAATGGCCTTAGCTAGAGCACCAGTAAGAAAACACGAAACACACACCTGGAGAAATCACCAGGTCCTCAGAGGGACGTAACAAGACACATAATATCATGCCAATAAACTGAATAATAAAGCTCAACAGAAAAGTATACATGAGTAAAGGCTCATAACCATTCTATGTGAATGTACTTTAGAGGACAACGTTCTACGCAGGGGCTGTAACGGATTCACGCAAGCAAGTAATAAGAGTGGCCAACAAGTAGCGCTCATCCGAGACACTATCGCCGGGTAACACGTAGCGCTCATCCGAGACACTATCTCCCAAATGTGTGTAAAAATAAATGTAGCCCCTACGCTAGTAGCTGTCCCCTCCCCCCAATGATACTATACATGTGTCGTAACCACGACACACAAACACGTGTCGTTTCCACCACACTATTTTATAATAGATAACTATCAAGTCTTCTAACATGCATCTATTGACAGTTATTTCTACGCATGCGCACGGGGGATCAGCCCACACGCAAGTGACCGCTATATGATACTCATAACTCTCACACACAACTCGTGTACAATCGTGACAAGTCAATGAGACACACTAAATTTGACGGTAGTCTCTTAACTCTAAGCCAATTGCATAAAATATAGTAATTTGCATCTACATATAATTTAGAAAGAAACAACTTGAAAATAAACAAAACATGTATGATATTGAGCAGAAATTTAAACAGTAAAGACAAGGTGTCTTGCCTGGTGTATCGCCTGGTGTGGTGATCTGACAGGTCCCAATTAGTCCAATAGCCATGTTCGATGTGTAGAGGTCCGAAGTCCATGAGTAAATAGGAAGGCACGATTTAGTCATGATCGATGATAATAATTGAAAAGAGTTTGGAGTACAGGAATCCTTATACAAATTTAGAAATAATCATAATACTTGAAAACTAGCTTTTTATTAATTAAAATCATTTCTTAGAAAAGTATCAAAAATGTTTTACACTAAGATACTCTAGTTTGTAAAAATAAATATTTTAGATAGAGGCTTATGCGTGTTATTCAAAATATGCTTTTAGGAAAATATATTAAAATTTTGTTTTAGGCTAACTATAAGTTTTGTAAAAATATTTTATTGGTAAAACTACACTTTATAAACGAAAATATATTAAATAAATATTTGACAATATTAATAACTCCTTTAAGCCAAAAATACTATAATTAATTGATCATAAATTTACCAATATTTATATGTATTATAACCAGGATAAATTAATATACTAATAATAATAATAATGACATTAATATTAGTTATAATAATAATAAGGAAAAATTTGAGTGGCACCCCACATTTGTTACTTATTTAAGGTGCACCCCACATGATTACATTAATGCATAACACCCCCACTTCACACGTTTTCCGTCGAAGACTAACGGTTGACCTATTTTGGTGTTATTTGTGACCAAAATAACCCTCACGTGATCCAGGTGAGTTCAGGTGAGTAAAACTTAAATGTGAACTACCTAAATTGCCCTTTCTTTGCCTACATTAGGAATAACGTTCTCTCTTCTCACCTTCAGCTCTGACCTAAACCCGAAGCTTTCCTCCCCCTTTCAAATCCGAGCTCCATGGCCGACTTTGGAAGCAAGGTAATAAAATTGACCTAATTTTTTTCTTTAATGTATGAAAGCCTTTGCTTCTTGGTTTCGCTGTCTCAATTGTGAGATTTTCTATTTTATTTAGGACAAATGTCAAAATGCTCGATGAACACCCATCTTGCAGACGAATGTGCTTATTTGAGCTCACCATGCAAGATCGGAGGTTGCAAGGGGATTAGGTACGTTTCGAAGTCCAGAACCGAAGGCAATCCCGGTCGAAAATTTTTGAAATGCCCCATCTGCTCGGATTTTCAATGGCTGGATGTTGCGCTGTTGTGTTCAAGCTCAGGAATTTCATCTTCAACCACTCAAAGAGAAGGTTGTTTACCTGTGGTGAGTTAGGTCATTGGAGAAGAAATTGTCCTTGGAGGGAAACCATTTGCCCTAATCCAAATTGTGGAGGAAGGAGAGTCATCTTAATGTCGAAGAGGAGTCACAGCAAGGGAAGAAGATTCTTGCAATGCACGAAGTGTAACAATGCATTCCAATGGTTGAACGAGGCTACAACTAGTGATAGTAACTCTGAATTCCTGTACAAATTGTATTGAACACAACTTTAGAAGAGTTGTGTAGAAAATTTGGAAAAAATGTTGGTATGCAATATGTTGCTTGTAATTAAATATGAAATTCTTGCTATGAATTGTTTGTTGAAAGTAACTTTGGAAAATTTGTTTGTTGAAAGTAACTTTGAAATTCTTGCTATGAATCTGGAAAATTGGTGCTATGAATTGTTTGTTGAAAGTAACTTTGGAAAAATGTTGCTTGTATTTAAATATGAAATTCTTGCATGTTGAAAGAAGTAGATATCTAACTTTACAAAAGAGGAGATTACAATCTGTATTTATGTAACAAAACAGTATATTTGAAGTGCAAAAGAATGCTTACAATATGTAACTTTACAAAAGAATTCTGTAAAGAAGTAGATATCTAACTTTGCATGGTGATTACAATCTGTTGTATATGAAATTCTTCATTAACAGGATATTTGGACTGCAGCTCACTAACAGTAGATATGTAACAAAACAATCTGCAATTCAACTGCAGATATCTAACAAGATATATAACAAGATCAAAGACAACTGCATTTCAACTGCAAAAGAACTGCACAAGAGGAAAGAACTGCATTTGAAGATTACAATCTGCATTTCAACTACATTTTTACTTCACATAATGTACAAGAACTGCACAAGAGAAAGAAATGCATAAGATGAAAGAACAACTTCAAGTAGCTCTGCAGATTACAAAAGATTACATCACATTACATCAGAAAATGTTCAAGTAGCTTTGCAGATTACAGAAAATGTTCAAGTAGCTTTGTAGATTACAGAAAATGTTCAAGTAGCTTTGCAGACAAAACAACTGCATTCTTACTTCAGAAAATGTTCAAGTAGCTTTGCAGATGACAAAAGATTACATCACATTACATCAGAAAATGTTCAAGTAGCTTTTCTTACTTCAGAAAATGTTCAAGTTAACTGCACATTACATCACTAAGATGACTTGTTCTCTTCACAAAATGTTCACTGCACAAACTGTTGAAACCACATTAATATGCTATTGCTGCATATTACTGCTGCTGCTATTGACTCTCCATGGTGGTCTGAAAACTGAGTTGTTTGTTCCCCTTGGTGGTAGACATCCTATAATGCCATCAGCCCTTCCAGGTACATTGACTAAATTAGCTTGTATCAAATCTTCCACTGGAACTCCTTGGTTTGCATTGGAAACACTTGATTGCTGTGGTGCCTTCCTCCTTCCCCTTGAAACCTTTGGTCTCTTGTAAACATGGTTTGTATTCCTTGGTAGCTTTGCAGGTCTTGGTTCTTTTTGTGGTCTTGGTGGACATGGTGCCCTTGGTTTTTTAGTGTTTCCCCCAACTGGTCCTCCTTGGCACCCTCTTGCATTATGATGAGCTGGTAGCTTGCATCTCCCACAAATCCTTTGCTTCTTGGCCGGTCTTGGTGCCTCATCTGCTTCCTTCCTTCTAACAGTCTTTGGTCTCCCAGGTTGCCTATGTCTACCAGGTGGACCAACCTCATATGGTGGCTGCAACATGCAGAATAGTGAAAGTAAAGAGAAGCCTACATAAGGGAAAACCCTAATCACTTTAACAAATGTAAACAAATACAATATTTTCCAGTGTACAATTTATGGAAAATCATGAAAAATGAAAGATAATCGACTAAAAGATGGAAAAGAAAGGGAAAGAAAGGGTTCGCCATGGGTGTACCTGGGTGTTCGGTTCGCCATAGACTCTCCTGGACGTTTCGACTGGCAGAAATCGAAAAGAAAGAGAAACGATCGGTATTTGCCTTGCTTATGAGAAAGAGAAAGAAGGAAGAGAAGAGCGAGGTCGGTTTCATACCTGGGTCTTTGCTACGACCACGGCGTGCGGTGACGGGGAAAATTTCGACGAGAGAGAAGAGGGAGTGGAAGAGAGAGAGGTGGGTTTTGGAATGAGAGGGTTTCTGTTGGGAAGAGAGAGGGAGGGAAGAGAGAGGGTCATTCAAAGAAGAGGGTAGTTTCGGGTTTTCCCATTTAATGTCACTACCTGGATCACATGAGGGTTATTTTGGTCACAAATAACACCCAAAATAGGTCAACGTTAGTCTCCGACGGAAAACGTGTGAAGTGGGGGGTGTTATGCATTAATGTAATCATGTGGGGTGCACCTTAAATAAGCGTAACAAATGTGGGGTGCCACTCAAATTTTTCCTAATAATAATAATAATAATTAAACAACACAACAAACCAAGAGAAAAGAAATAAAAAACAATATATAAAAAAAACACATAAAAATATCATAAGAACAGCAGCTGCTGCTCTTAACTTTTGTAAAAAAAAATTATAAGAAAGAGAGAGGAGAGAAATGAAAGGGGGAAAAGTAAAAGAGAGAGAGAAATCGAGAGGAGGGACGGAGACTCACCAAGAGGGGGGCGACGGGTAGGGGTGAGCAAATACCGACCGATACCGAAAAACCGACCGAATACCGATTGAAAATATACCGAAAAACCGAACCGAAAATATGTACCGATACCGAATTGCCGAACCGACTAAAATATGGTATAATGGTAGTGGTAACGGTTTGAGTGTAATACCATACCGAAAATACCGAACCGAACCGATCATATATATAATGTTGTTCGTGATTAATTTTATACTACTCATTTTTATTTTTATCTTTGGTTTAATCAGTTTCTTAGAACTTAGAATGGATTTTAATGAACTTAAAGTTATGTCAAGAATGTCGAGAATTGAGTTTTTGATCTTTTGAGCTTATGTTTTTGTATTCTCATAGAATTTTGAAGTAAATTTTGGTTACTTAAATTTATACTAAAGATTAAACTTAGTGACAACATTTGATCTTTTAAGCTTATTTTAGGTGTTTGCAACTTGTTACATATTGTTCTAATAATTTTGATGAGTAGTTTGGTTGATAGAGGCTTGACTTTGAAATTTAATGCTTCCAAAAATGTAAAAATATATATTATAGGTTAAGAGGTTCTTTCTACAATATTAAGTGTGTTGATTGACAAAATGTTAATTGGTAAAATACCGATACCGAACAAAAACCGACCGAATACCGATTTAACCGAAACCGAAAAAATCGATTCTAAATGGTACGGTATTGGTATTGATATTTTAAATACCGATTAAAAAAAATACCGAAAAATTTGATCAAATACTGACCGAATATACCGATGCTCACCCCTAGCGACGGGGAGTCAGAGGGTCCGGGACCGGGCTCGGCTGGTAGACGCGTCAGGCTGGTGCGGCGGCGCGTCGCCGGAAGGAGGGTGGCACGAAATTTCGGACGAAGGAGCTCGGTGGTACGTCGAGTGGCGTCGCGGTCTCTGTGGGCAGTGGTGCAGTATCTGCGGGCGGCTCGGGCGTCGGAGGGGAAGTCGGAGGGGGCGTAGGAGATGCGGTGGGAGATGACCTCACCGGAGTGGACGGTGCTCCGGTCGAGGAGGCCGGCGCGGTCGTGTAGATCTGGGCGGAGCGCGACTGGCGGTCGGATCTAGGCGGAGCGCGGCTGGTGGTCCACGTACGGAGGCGTGGCTGGTGGTCCACGCGCGGAGGCGCGGCTGGATCGTCGGAGTTTCGACGGTCGATCGGGGCGGGGTCCCATGCGCGCGGACACGGCGATGAAGGTGGCGACGCACCTGTCACCGCTCGGAAAAGGAGGTGCAGCCGTCGGTTCGGGACGTGGGGCAGCGATCCGGCTCGTGTCTCGGCGGGGAGGCACGGTGGTCCTCGCGAGTGGCAGATCTGTCCGGGGGGACGATGCTGGGCACGGAGGCCAATGGCCAACTGATGACGAGGAGCGACGCCTACATCAGGGTGGCTGCGATGGAGGTAAGGTTTCTATTTTGGTATTTTGTTGTTAGCGATGGTGATGAATTCGTGTGACGGTGGTGGTGATGGGTGTTCCGGTGGTTGGCCGGGGGCCCGTCGGGTCGGATGGCGGTTGTGGTGTTGTCGGGTATGGTGGCGGTGGTGTCGAAATGATGATGGCGGTGGTGATGATGGTGATGGTGGCGTGGGGTGATGTTGGGTACGGCCAGGCAGAAGTGGAGGTGGTGGCGAGCATGGTGGTTCTGGTGGAGTGCTGGCGCTGTACGGCCCGGCCGAGAGAACGAGGACGGGGCACGATGAAGGCAGGGCTGTGGTGGCGATGTTGGCCGGGGAGATGAGTTTTGGGTTTTGGGATTTTTGATTTGAATTGGCCATTGTCACGACCCGCACCCTAGAGTAAGGGCACGAGAAGTGGGTACATCCAGCCTACGCCGCAGTGTCGGCGGTAGAACGATGTCCTAGGTCACAACATCTAACAATATAATGCTAAGCAGTTTATACTCCCCGAATGGGGTGACATAGCAGAATGTAAACTCAATCACAACTAAGGTAGAGCAAGATAAAAGATAGGTAAAACATGAAATCCAAAAGAGATATAGCAGATAGAAGTCTAAGTGTCTGAGATACGCAAACCCAGAAAACATCTCAAAGCTCAATATAGTAATACATAAAATAAATACAACTCAGGACAACTGAATAACTATCTATACAACCTCTACTGTGTCTCCTCTAGGCTATCAGGCAACCTCCAGGCTATCTGTAAAATTTATTAACAGGCCCAGTCTGGACAGGAGCGAGCACATTACATCTCATGCAGATCATAACAGGTTAGAAAATATAACGTGCAATAGAGTAAGATACATGAAACGCTGAAAGAAGATGTATATGAAAAACAGAAGGATATGATAATAGGAAATATCTATATATGATAAGTAAGAACTGTAAGCAATATGTGATTTAGAGTACAATATGGTTATGTAAACGAGTTAGGTTATACAATAAAATGGGACTCCTTTGTACGTGGGTGTACAATGGACATATACAATTTCTTATACAATAGGATTGATCACATAACCATTTCTACTCTCCCTCCCCAATCAATAAATAAGGATCCAATTCAGTTACGTTACCTTATACAATGGCTTGTACAATGGCTTGTACAATAGAGCTCAATATGATAATGAGAGTACAATATGCACAATGAGTGTACAATGATAAGGGTATTCAATAAATACAATATGTTAGTGAAACGCACATCACAATATGTATTTAGTGAACACAAAGGAGATAACATCGCAAAAGAAGATCCATATAGTACCAATCCGTGTTACCAACGTGTCAGCATCAAGTAAATTAATCTATGACAAGAATAGACGTTCTAGCAAGTATGAAACGGTCAGAGAATGTACTCGCCTGATAACCTGAACAGCTGATAGGTATAGAGGTCCAAAATGAAGCCACAGAGTCCTATTTAGAGCAACACAGGTCAAGATGTATACGAGAGATGATAAATGAAATGTACAATGCATCTGCATGCTGTCTAGGTCAAACTAGACTAAAGTCAACACTTGGTCAACTCTAGTCAACCACACTAGTCAAATTAGGTCAACTAGGTCAAGTCCTATCCCAAACAAGTCTAACAAGTCTCACTAGGCCTAACCAAGCCTAGGCTAGCACTCACACAATCACAAGACAATGTGAACCACAATAATGCATAATATAAAATAGATAATATATATAAATATATACCTTCATACATACATGCATATCCACATTACATACAAATTTATATATATATATATATATATATATATATATATATATATATATATATATATATATATATATGCATATGTTACATCATACATATTTACATAGTTACATAGATATATACATTCATGCACATTTACATACATACTTTTATACATTATATATGTTAACATTCATTACAATGCATTAAATTTTACTTATACCTTTGATTGATTCATTCATTCATATATGACATTCATTCATGCATATTACATACTTATATGCATCTATACATTATATACATTGTATATAACATGTAAAAATAGAAGAGAAAAAAAAGGGGGGAAAACTGAAATGGAAAGAAAAGGGAAAAAAATGTAAGAAAAAAGGAAAATAGTGGACATATACATGCTTGCATCATATATTCTACATTACCATACATGCTATCACTATATATTGTATTATATTATTTATATATTATGCATTCATATCTATCATTACATGTATACCTTGCATTCATATCTAGCATTCATTATATACTTTCATGCATATATTGTATATCATTCTTTCATTCATGCATTTATGTATTGCTTACATACATTATATTAATTGCATTCCTACATGCTTGCATTCAACCATATATATATACATTAATGTAAAGATGATATATATCATATATATATCATTTCATTCATCTAACATATCATGTATTACATACTCTATATTCATTTAATACCCATACTACATAGGCTCATAGGTTACACAAAATGCATATATCGTATAGTCACTCTTCTACTTAAAATCAATACTGTACCAATTAGGCCTCTACTAAATTCTAGGATTAAAGTATGTTGTAGCCCTTCGTGTTAGCTTTCCGAAATTTTAAACGGATCGCATTTTCGTGTCCGGAAGCTCCCGAAATCGCAAAAATACCGAAACATGTTCGTCTTTCGTATAGCTGACACTCAAATAATTCTACAGAACGTTACAAAAACAATTTGGCTTATTAAAGTATATATTTGGAAAGCTAACTTCGATACGGTTCTTTTAAAAAAAACGGAAGATAAATCGGAGTTTTAAGCTAAAAGTTATGACATTTCTAAGTTACTTTGGTTAATAAAAACGTGGATGAATATTATGACGAATTTGAGTTGTTTTGGACAAAAGAACACATATAGGCCAAGATACTTGGATATAAACATAGGTATCCAAATGAAACTCATTCTAACCATCTTAACTAAGATCAATCCACTCTCTAACCATTCTAAAACTGAATTTAAATATCTATTTAAACTATTATCATACATACATACACATGGGGTGTCCTAATTTGGGATCTATCAAGTAGGACACAAGACACATATCTAAAATCCTCAAGAGAGCTCCAAATGGCCTCAAATTTGAATCTAAATGGGACATATGCATGAGGATGGATCCTACGGATTCAAAACTAATTTATATGCAAAGAAAATTGATTTAGAGGATGGATTTTACCTATTGGGAGTGGAATCCTAATGAAATCCTTTAGGACACGGCTCCGATACAAAGATCCCTCAAAGTGGACACTCCTCCTTGCACTCCTCTTTCAAATCCTTGGTAGCACCCTTCCTTTGGAGAATGGGAATGATTGAGGGAAGGTTTGGTGAAGGAATGATTTGATTTGGAGATCAAATCAATGGGAAGGCTCTCTAAAATTGGGGAAGAACAAAAGGAAAATAAAAGAGGCAAGATTGTAATGAATGAAATGAATCATTCTCCCCTAAAGGTGGCTGCCATAAAGAGTCCATTAGAGCTAATGGGAAATGTCCTAATTGCCCCTCTCTAGTCTCATATGGTTAAGTCTAGACTAGGTTCAAGTTTGGGGTCAAAATGATCTAGTTTTGAGTCTCTAACTTAACCATTCTAACATGATAAAAATTAGTTTAATTAACTAACTTAAATGTTGGGTTTTATGGGCCATGCTTAACTTAATATTGGGTCCTATCTAGAGTTTAAGCTACCCGGGTCACAATACAAGTCGGAACGAGACGAAACTCAAATCCGACTAAACAAATCCAATAAAAACAATATAAAAAATATAAAAAATTTCCAAAATATTAAAATATAAAAAAATGACCAAAATCATAATACATCAATTTAAATATTATTAAAATAATCTAAAATTCACCAATTAATCAAAATCCTAAATAATTCAAAAGTCACAAAATGACCAAAATACCCTTAGCCTAAAAAGTTATAAATAGTCGTTCTAATCACATGGTTAGGTCCCCATGGTCATGGTTAATCTCTAGGCTCAACAGTTCTAGAGTTCACTAGCTAACACATCAAAATTATAATTCACCAATTTTAAATAGTATTAAATTAATTAAAAATTCCCATAAATCATAAATCCTATTATTAAATAATAAACTTTTACAAAAGTTCAAAATTATCCTCATTTTAGAAAAATGGGTGTTACAAGTCTACCCTCCTTAGAAGAATTTCGTCCTCGAAATTAAGATGGTCGTACTTCTTCTAGAGTCTCGTCCCCAACAATCAAAGTCTCAGAACTTAAATAAATCATACGATTAAAAAAGACGGCATACAGGGTCATGGCATACAGTGGTAGTGAAAGTCTCATCTAGGTATACTAGCCATGCTAAACCAAAACGGTCATAGGGTATCAAAACACACAAGCAATCTAGGGTGCTAAACTAGAAAAGTTACAGAAACAACAAATCATCAAGACTATAAGGTAGTCTACCATCCTATATGAAAACTGGTACTTATCAAAAAATAAAATAAAGATAACTACCAATTATCTATAAAGGGGTACAGAAAAATCAAAATCAAAAGTTAAAGAATGAAAGACAATTGCATTGAAATCCAATCACAATATATAGGATTCTCTTAATCCTGTTAAGACTAAATTGTAAGTTCTAAAGGTTATGTGGTTCGTGTGTGTATGGGTGTATGTGGACATGTTCATATGGTTAGATAGTAGGCATGTGTGTATGTGAAATATACATGAAAGTGTATAGGAGGATTTGGGTTTCAAAACAATAGCTATCAAGTTACACTACTCATGACATATTGGTTAAACAATCTACAATACACAACCTATTTACTCATAACATGCATGGCTAACCATATATATATATATATATATATATATATATATATATATATATATATATATATATATATATATATATATATATATATATATATATATATATAAAGAGGTAGAGATTTAGTTATGTATCTATATACATTATAACATGTATGCATAAACTCTATATATATCTATATAGATATATGAACATAACTTAGAGAGGAAGGGTTAGGTTTACATGGCAGTGTATACTAAGTTAGGGTGTGTGTGTCCTTGTACAGGGTTATATGTACATGGTTATAGCTTTAGTATTGAAAGGTTAAACCCAGTTTTAGTTCAGCATTTACATACAAAATCTGAAAATAAGCTAACATTTAAACCAGTGTAATATTAACATAATGCAGTTTCAGATTTTAGGGGTTTGAAATATCACAACCAACTCAATGCTCCCAACACATCCTAACACGATGGAGAAGAAACCCTAACATACTATCCATACATTTAGCTATGCATACAGTTCAATATTACATATTAAATCTGAAATTGAACTAAACATTTGAAATCAATGTAAAAATGTTAACATGTATTCAGTTTCAAGATTTTGGAGAAATTCGAACATCAAACCAACCCAATGTTTATCACAACCTAACAGGTAAGAATGTGAAACCTAACATTATATCCCTACATACAACAATGTATATAGCTCAAAATATTACATAAAAAAAATGGCAATTTGAATTAAACATTTGGAATCCAGTATTAAGGGTTAATATGCACACAGTCTCAGATTTGATAAATTCAAACACAAAACTCAACCAATTTCTTTAAGAATTGAAACCATGTATATAACAAACATGTGCAGTGATGTAAGCAAAACTAAAATCATGAAATTTATATTTAAATTACGAATTTAAACTGGAAAAAGCAGAGAACCAGTCTCTGATACTTTACTGTATCAGAAATATTGGAGTTTTGAGAATTTAAACATCAACAACATATTAATATGTATTTAGATAGGTTGGTAATCAAAGTATAGCATGCATATGTATCAGGCAGTGTCTATGTCCACTATATATATTCTCATGTCCCAATATACAAATCAAATTCTATATCAAGACCAACATTTAGATTCCTACCAAGATTGCAAAGTAGGTGATTGATGTAATCAAGACAATTTTATTATTATTATTATTATTATTTTAATACAAGAAATATTGGCAAGAAAGAAATAATGATAAAATCTGTTCTGCTTATCTGTTTAAAAGAAGGAACCATTTTAAAACCAGAGCTATAATTTCAAATCTAAGATAAGGTCTAGCAAAATTATCGATTCATTGTATTATGAAGAAACTCATAGCAAGAAGTTACACAAGGTTTATAATAACAGCTAAAGCTACTCCTAAGCAAAACAAAACAAAACAAACAATAATTCCTTTTTTTGAGAAGGACTGAAACAAAAGTAGAGAAACATGTTCAAAAGCATTTAAGGTACAATCTGATAATCATATGCGTCTATCCAAAATCATGGTACTGTAAATCCTCATCATACTAGTAAGCAAGGCTACGATAATCACAAAGTCCTCGACTAAGGCACATACCTCTAGAATCATGGTATTTAAAATTTTTGCGATGCCGCTAGCTTGGCTGCGAAAACCTTAAATTCCCATACCCGAGAAATATATCCAAAGTCAGACTATATGTCCTCACCATGCTGGCTAATGTGACTGTAGAAGACTAGATTCCATAACTTAGATGACCTAGCCCATATAATTTTATCTTGACAAAAATTAAATTAAATCAACAATGGATACCAAAAAAACAAATTCATTAACTAACCAAGAAAGATAAATATAAACTATTAGAATCAAATTTCGAGATATTTTATAATGAGATTCTCAAGGGTCATCCCAGGAATCTCTCAAGGGATCCTAACTGTGATTGAGTACCTTCAAAAATATATCCTAATCCTACTGCAGGCTGTAGTGGTACTCTAGTTCGAATACCACTACACAAACTCGACCTGCATGGGCCACCACTAAAAACGTGTCACGACCCGCACCCTAGAGTAAGGGCACGAGAAGTGGATACGTCCAGCCTACGCCGCAGTGTTGGCGGTAGAACGCTGTCCTAGGTCACAACATCTAACAATATAATGCTAAGCAGTTTATACTCCCCGAATGGGGGTGACATAGCAGAATGTAAACTCAATCACAACTAAGGTAGAGCAAGATAAAAGATAGGTAAAACATAAAATCCAAAAGAGAAACAGCAGATAGAAGTCTAAGTGTCTGAGATACACAAACCCAGAAAACATCTCAAAGCTCAATACAGTAATCCATAAAATAAATACAACTCAGGACAACTGAATAACTATCTATACAACCTCTACTGTGTCTCCTCTAGGCTATCAGGCAACCTCCAGGCTATCTGTAAAATTTATCAACAGGCCCAGTCAGGACAGGAGCGAGCACATTATATCTCACGCAGATCATAACAGGTTAGAAAATATAACGTACAATAGAGTAAGATACATGAAACGCTGAAAGAAGATGTATATGAAAAACAGAAGGATATGATAATAGAAAATATCTATATATGATAAGTAAGAACTGTAAGCAATATGTGATTTAGAGTACAATATGGTTATATAAACGGGTTAGGTTATACAATAAAATGGGACTCCTTTGTACGTGGGTGTACAATGGACATATACAATTTCTTATACAATAGGATTGATCACATAACCATTTCTACTCTCCCTCCCCAATCAATACACAAGGATCCAATTCAGTTACGTTACCTTATACAATGGCTTGTACAATGGCTTGTACAATAGAGCTCAATGTGATAATGAGAGTACAATATGCACAATGAGTGTACAATGATAAGGGTATTCAATAAATACAATATGTTAGTGAAATGCACATCATAATATGTATTTAGTAAATACAAAGGAGATAACATCGCAAAAGAAGATCCATATAGTACCAATCCGTATTACCAACGTGTCAGCATCAAGTAAATTAATCTATGGCAAGAATAGACGTTCTAGCAAGTATGAAACGGTCAGAGAATGTACTCGCTTGATAACCTGAACAGCTGATAGGTATAGAGGTCCAAAATGAAGCCACAGAGTCCTATTTAGAGTAACACAGGTCAAGATATATACGAGAGATGATAAATGAAATGTACAATACATCTGCATGCTGTCTAGGTCAAACTAGACTAAAGTCAACACTTGGTCAACTCTAGTCAACCACACTAGTCAAATTAGGTCAACTAGGTCAAGTCCTAGCCCAAACAAGTCTAACAAGTCTCACTAGGCCTAACCAAGCCTAGGCTAGCACTCACACAATCACAAGACAATGTGAACCACAACAATGCATAATATAAAATAGATAATATATATAAATACATACCTTCATACATACATGCATATCCACATTACATACATATTTATATATATATGCATATGTTACATCATGCATATTTACATAGTTACATAGATATATACATTCATGCACATTTACATACATACTTTTATACATTATATATGTTAACATTCATTATAATGCATTATATTTTACTTATACCTTTGATTGATTGATTCATTCATATATGACATTCATTCATGCATATTACATACTTATATGTATCTATACATTATATACATTGTATATAACATGTAAAAATAGAAGAGAAAAAAAAGGGGGAAAACTGAAATGGAAAGGAAAGGGAAGGAAAAATGTAAGAAAAAAGGAAAATAGTGGACATATACATGCTTGCATCATATATTCTACATTACCATACATGCTATCATTATATATTGTATTATATTATTTATATATTATGCATTCATATCTATCATTACATGTATACCTTGCATTCATATCTAGCATTCATTATATACTTTCATGCATACATTGTATATCATTCTTTCATTCATGCATTTATGTATTGCTTACATACATTATATTAATTGCATTCCTACATGCTTGCTTTCAACCATATATATATACATTAATGTAAAGATGATATATATCATATATATATTATTTCATTCATCTAACATATCATGTATTACATACTCTATATTCATTTAATACCCATACTACATAGGCTCATAGATTACACAAAATGTATATATCGTATAGTCACTCTTCTACTTAAAATCAATACTGTACCAATTAGGCCTCTACTAAATTCTAGGATTAAAGTATGTTATATCCCTTCGTGTTAGCTTTCCGAAACTTCAAACGGATCGCATTTTCGTGTCCGGAAGCTCCCAAAATCACGAAAATACCGAAACGCGTTCGTCTTTCATACAACTGACACTCAAATAATTCTACAGAACGTTACAGAAAAAATTTGGCTTATTAAAGTATATATTTGGAAAGCTAACTTCGATACGGTTCTTTTAAAAAAAATGGAAGATAAATCGGATTTCTAAGCTAAAAGTTATGATATTTCTAAGTTGCTTTGGTTAATAAAAACGTGGATGAATATTATGACGAATTTGAGTTGTTTTGGACAAAAGAACACATATAGGCCAAGATACTTGGATATAAACATAGGTATCCAAATGAAACTCATTCTAACCATCCTAACTAAGATCAATCCACTCTCTAACCATTCTAAAACTGAATTTAAATATCTATTTAAACTATTATCATACATACATACACAAGGGGTGTCCTAATTTGGGATCTATCAAGTAGGACACAAGACACATATCTAAAATTCTCAAGAGAGCTCCAAATGGCCTCAAATTTGAATCTAAATGGGACACATGCATGAGGATGGATTCTACGGATTCAAAACTAATTTATATGCAAGAAAAATCGATTTAGAGGATAGGTTTTACCTATTGGGAGTGGAATCCCAATGAAATCCTTTAGGACACGGCTCCGATACGAAGATCCCTCAAAGTGGACACTCCTCCTTGCACTCCTCTTTCAAATCCTTGGTAGCACCCTTCCTTTGGAGAATGGGAATGATTGAGGGAAGGTTTGGTGAAGGAATAATTTGATTTGGAGATCAAATCAATGGGAAGGCTCTCTAAAATTGGGGAAGAACAAAAGGAAAATAAAAGAGGCAAGATTGTAATGAATGAAATGAATCATTCTCCCCTAAAGGTGGCTGCCATAAAGAGTCCATTAGGGCTAATGGGAAATGTCCTAATTGCCCCTCTCTAGTCTCATATGGTTAAGTCTAGACTAGGTTCAAGTTTGGGGTCAAAATGATCTAGTTTTGAGTCTCTAACTTAACCATTCTAACATGATAAAAATTAGTTTAATTAACTAACTTAAATGTTGGGTTTTATGGGCCATGCTTAACTTAATATTGGGTCCCATCTAGAGTTTAAGCTACCCGGGTCACAATACAAGTCGGAACGAGACGAAACTCAAACCCGACTAAACAAATCCAATAAAAACAATATTAAAAATATAAAATTTCCCCAAAATATTAAAATATAAAAAATGACCAAAATCATAATACATCAATTTAAATATTATTAAAATAATCTAAAATTCACCAATTAATCAAAATCCTAAATAATTCAAAAGTCATAAAATGACCAAAATACCCTTAGCCTAAAAAGTTGTAAATAGTCGTTCTAATCACATGGTTAGGTCCCCATGGTCATGGTTAATCTCTAGGCTCAACAGTTCTAGAGTTCACTAGCTAACACATCAAAATTATAATTTACCAATTTTAAATAGTATTAAATTAATTAAAAATTCCCATAAATCATAAATCCTATTATTAAATAATAAACTTTTACAAAAGTTTAAAATTATCCTCATTTTAGAAAAATGGGTGTTACAGCCATGTCGGGTTAGATGTGTCGTGTCGGGATGTCGGACACGACACAGATAATTATACTGAAGCTGGAATAAGATTCACAGACACGATGCACGCTGGCTTGGGTTGGCACGGACACGATGCACGCACGTGTGGAGAAATAATTTGGAGGAATTAGTGAATAGTAGAAATATATGGATGAGTACCTCTCCTTATATAGGAGGTAAAAATTTCCAGTTGGATAAGGATTAGAATTTATTTAAATCCAATTAGATAATTCAATTATTAAATTAAATCCATTCAAAAATTTTAAATCCAAATCTAAATCAATGTAAATATAATTACATTCTATCTTTTAGTTTAAAAATCCAACAAGATAAATCAAATTTCAAATCACTCCATAAAATCAATCGAGATTTAAATTGCCACAACAATTTCAAAATATATTTTCCAAAATACTAATAATAATAATTTTGAAAAATACATTATTATTTAAAATAACTAATAAATAATTTATGAAATATATATGTATGCACAAATAATATTTACATAAATATACTTTTCTAGTATACCATTTTATAAGAATATTATTTATTACTATAACTGTATAAATGAAAGGGTTTTCATAAATAAATCATAAACTTGGAAATTTTGGTACGATAGCTAAAATAATTATTATATATATTATTTTGAAATTATAAAAATAGAATAAATATTTTTTTAAAACAAATATGTACGCTCGCACATATTCGCACTCGTCGAGCAAATACGAAAAACGTAATTTTTGCGTGCGACGTACAATACGACATTGAGACGTACAAATACGAAATAAATAACTAAATAAAATTTAGTATCAAATTTATAATAAAAAATAGTAGAAATTTAGGGGTTTTACATCCTACCCAACTTAAAAGAATTTCGTCCTCGAAATTAAGAATTAGTAGGGGGTGAAGGCACAAAGGGGTATCGATAGGATCAAGTTATTAAGCGGGGCGAAGAAATGACATTCAACAAAACATGCATTAGGAAATTGCGATTTTAATAACGGCGAGAATAATCATGGGCTAACGTAAGAATGAAAATGAGTGAGGGTTAAAGTTAAAGCATGCAAATAAGATTAGATAAATGAATTAATTACCTAGAAGATATGATTTCTTGGGGGTAGGTTGAGGGCACGATTGGGAGAGTGCTAAATCTAAGTAATTAGAAGGTTGTGATAGTAAATCTAGGCCGAGAAAAAAGGACGAGTAGTTTAGGGTGAAGATATAGCAACATCGAGTGATAGTGGTCATAATCGATAGGAAGGCTAGAGGATGTTCTAATACAACGCCTTCGTCCTTCTAAATAGGTGAAGGCAGAAGCAATAAGGAGTTCCGAAACGATATTATCGAATACGAATACGTGGTTCAAAGACGACCGAAAAATTTCAAAGGAATTGTCAAGGCAGTCGGGGATGGAATTCTAAAGGCCAAGTTTAATTAGGTTCCATCCACGTAGAACGATAGATAAAAGCGAACCAAGGTGCAGTTGGTTGATCAGACCATCATGCACCGATTCTGATTAGACAATGTATTAGTAGGCGCCCATAATAAACATATGTCACGATCAAGCTCGATAAAGAGTAAGCTTGTAAAACTAGACTATAATAACAACATAAGATAGTCAAAATATAAGCAGTGGATGATTAAATAGTCCAAGATCCTTTAAAATTGAGTCTTGTCCAAAGTTTGGGCCTATACAGTCGGTTTGGTTGACTAGATACGTTAGGGTCCACTGAATTCTATGGTCCAAGTGAACCTATCAATGTGGTCCACAAAAATGTTGGTTAGATCGTGAGGTATTCTACCCAACTTAAAAGAGTTGAACTAGTAGTGTGATGGGACAACGAGTTAAGCAATCAAGGTAAGGCACAAAATTGAGCATTAAAGGAAATCAAGTAGAACATCATCACATATCGGGTTGAAAGAATTTAGTCAAAGTTGGATCTCTAATTAAAGTCAGGAAGTATTTTGGTGTCATGGTAGAGGTTATAGCTTAGCCATTTTAACCAGAAAGTCATATCAAGAAAATAGTGTACAAGGGAGACGTGTTTTAGTGGGACATGATATACCTACATGAAGGTGGGCTCGTCTAGGTCTTGCATATGGAATTTGTTGGATGGAAAAGTCTAGTGTTGTGCTCCAAATATCCAAGTCACGGTAAATGACACCAAGAATTTAAAATAGAAAGTGGGAGTTTATGAGATAATGATTATTGCACAAAATAAATGACCAAGTTAAGGCATGAAATAAAGATAATTCAGATTCTAGTAGATCAAGGTAAAATAAGTTAGGAATACAGTTTCTAGAGATGTGATAGCCACTTGATGGGGTAGGATCAAGGAGCAATCCAATTATTTCTCAAGTTCCAAATGGTTAGAAAGTCACGATAAAATCTAGATTTGAGGAAATATCGAGTGAGTCAAGATTGAAATATAACCACATGATTTTGTAGATGACTAACAACACTTGAGTATATACAACTATCATGGTCATGAGGGATATGGCAATTAGTGTGGACTACTTATTTATCTTGGTTGCCTATCCATATTTGAATCTATAAATTGACTTCTTCAAAACTTTACAATATAATTCTCTAAATAATCTAATAAAATATCTTTCTAAGCTGTCAATCATACTCGTAACTTAAATTTAAATTTTCTTTTAATCAACCTCAAGATAACCTTTATCATAACACAAATTTTTTTCCAAAATGTATCATAAACTAACCTTTCCACCTTATCTAGTCACATCAAAATCATAACTTAAGATTTTTAAAATTTCTAATCAATCTCGAATAAATCTTTATTGTGTCACAAATCCCATCTATATTTTTTTCTTCTTCTATCATTAATCCAAATCTTAACTCAAAATTTAAATAGGTTTTTAACAATCGCAATTCATACAAGAGTTTAAAATAGATCCTCAATTTGATTTTATATCCTTCAAATTCTTAATATCCTTACTTCAAAATTTACGAACTTATTAATTGGGAACCATACAACCCAATTTAAAACCTTAGGAGTTTACCAAGCTTTATCAATCGCCCTCATAAATCTCGAGGCAGCATTTAAATTTCAAAAATTCTTTTCAACTAACTTTATATCTCTTCAAGGATGTATAGCTATAATCAAATGAATCATAAATATTTTTCAAAGGCCTTCAAAATCAAAACTCAAAAACCAAATCAATTTCCTTTCTCAATTGTATATAGGTTCCACTATCCTTTTGTAGATCCAAATAAAGTTCTAACAATCCTTCAAAGTTATTAATGTTGCTACTACCCAACTTGAAATTAACTAATCATTAAGGTCATACTTCTAGAAAAATATAGTCTCTCTTATCCTCATATCTTTATAACTCAAAAGTGGATCTCAATGCATACTAGTTGTCAATGTAATCCTTCTAGCCATGTGGTTAACCTATGAGCATATACTAGTGTAGTCATCTTCCTATCAAGTGTGGAATTAAGGATTACGGTAGGAAGAGCTCAAGCAAGATGTAGATCAGTGGAGTTGAACAAGTGATTCGAAAAATTTAGTCAAGGAAGAGGTTCAAGCAGGTGGATGAGATCCTAGACTCTAATCCAATATTGCAGGCCTGTTCGGTACAGTCATGTAACCGAAACGGCAAACTAGACCTGCATGGGCCACCACAAAAACATGTAACGCCCCAGTCCCAAAATACTTGGGACTAGATACGTATCATGCCAGCTGTATACATACGAGTATAATAGATGTTTGTATGTATACATAAGCTGTAAAATATAGAAAGCCATGACAAACTAAATAAATCTCATCCACAATTACTAAGGTTTAATGATATGATCAAATAGTCATTTGTATAAACGTTGGACTGAGACATCCGCTATCAACAAATTTAAAAAAGAAAAAATATACAAATAAATAATTTAGTCGAGCGAAGTAAATGGCGAGTCCAAGAGCAATCATCACGAAGGAAGAAATGGCCTTAGCTAGAGTACCTGTAAGAAAACATGAAACACACACCTGGAGAAATCACCAGGTCCTCAGAGGGACATAATATCATGCCAATAAACTGAATAATAAAGCTCAACAGAAAAGTATGCATGAGTAAAGGCTCCTAACCATTCTATGTGAATGTACTTTAGAGGACAACGTTCTACGCAGGGGCTGTAATGGATTCACGCAAGCAAGTAATAAGAGTGGCCAACAAGTAGCGCTCATCCGAGACACTATCGGCCGGGTAACACGTAGCGCTCATCCGAGACACTATCTTCCAAATGTGTGTAAAAATAAATGTAGCCCCTACGCTAGTAGCTGTCCCCTCCCCCCCAATGATACTATACATGTGTCGTAACCACGACACACAAACACGTGTCGTTTCCACCACACTGTTTTATAATAGATAACTGTCAAGTCTTCTAATATGCATCTATTGACAGTTATTCCTACGCATGCGCACGGAGGATCAGCCCACACACAAGTGACCGCAATATGATACTCACAACTCTCACACACAACTCGTGTACAATCGTGACAAGTCAATGAGACACACTAAATTTGACGGTAGTCTCTTAACTCTAAGCCAATTGCATAAAATATAGTAATTTGCATCTACATATAATTTAGAAAGAAACAACTTGAAAATAAAAACACATGCATGATATTGAGCAGGAAATTTAAACAATAAAGACAAGGTGTCTTGCCTGGTGTACCGCCTGGTGTGGTGATCTGACAGGTCCCAATTAGTCCAATAGCCATGTTCGATGTGTAGAGGTCCGAAGTCCATGAGTAAATAGGAAGGCACAATTTAGTCATGATCAATGATAATAATTGAAAAGAGTTTGGAGTACAGGAATCCTTATACAAATTTAGAAATAATCATAATACTTGAAAACTAGCATTTTATTAATTAAAATCATTTCTTAGAAAAGTATCAAAAATCGTTTTACACTAAGATACTCTAGTTTGTAAAAATAGAATATTTTAGATAGAGGCTTATGCGTGTTATTCAAAATATGCTTTTAGGAAAATACATTAAAACTTTGTTTTAGGCTAACTATAAATTTTGTAAAAAAAATTTTATTGGTAAAACTACACTTTATAAACGAAAATATATTAAATAAATATTTGACAATATTAATAACTCCTTTAAGCCAAAAAATACTATAATTAATTGATCATAAATTTACCAAATATTTATATGTATTATAACCAGGATAAATTAATATACTAATAATAATAATAATGACATTAATATTAGTTATAATAATAATAATAATAATTAAACAACACAACAAACCAAGAGAAAAGAAATAAAAAACAATATATAAAAAACACATAAAAATATCATAAGAACAGCAGCTGCTGCTCTTAACTTTTATAAAAAAAAAATTATAAGAAAGAGAGAGGAGAGAAATGAAAGGGGAAAAAGTAAAAGAGAGAGAGAAATCGAGAGGAGGGACGGAGACTCACCGAGAGGGAGGCGACAGGGAGTCGGAGGGTCTGGGAGCTCGGGTGGCAGACGCATCAAGCTGGTGCGGCGGCGCGTCGCCGGAAGGAGGTGGCACGAAATTTCGGACGGAGGAGCTCGGTGGTCCGCCGGGTGGCGTCGCGGTCTCTACGGGCAGGTGGCGCAGTATCTGCGGGCGGCTCTAGCACCGGAGGGGAAGTCGGAGGGGGCGTAGGAGATGCGGTGGGAGATGACCTCACCGGAGTGGGGCGGTGGTCCGGTCGCGGAGGCCGGCGCGGTCGTGTAGATCTGGGCGGAGCGCGGCTGGCGGTCGGATCTAGGCGGAGTGCGGCTGGTGGTCCACGCACGAAGGCGCGACTGGTGGTCCACGCGCGGAGACGCGGCTGGTGGTCCACGCGCGGAGGCGCGGCTGGATCATCGGAGGTCCGACGGTCGATCGGGGCGGGGTCCCATGCTCACGGACACGACGATGAAGGTGGCGGCGCACCTGTCACCGCTCGGAAAAAGAGGTACAGCCGTCGGTTCGGGACGTTGGACGTGATCCGGCTCGGGTCTCGGAGGGGAGGTGCGGTGGTCCTCGCGAGTGGCGATCTGTTCGGGGGGACGATGCTGGGCACGGAGGTCGATGGCCAACTGATGACGAGGAGTGACGCCTACAGCAGGTGGTTGCGGCGGAGGTAAGGTTTCTATTTTGGTATTTTATTGTTGGCGATGGTGATGAATTCGTGTGACGGTGGTGGTGATGGGTGTTCCGGTAGTTGGCCGGGGGCCCGTCGGGTCGGATGGCGGTTGTGGTTGTCGGTATGGTGGCGGTGGTGTCGGAATGATGATGGCGGTGGCGATGATGGTGATGGTGGCGTGGGGTGATGTTGGGGACGGCCAGGCAGAAGTGGAGGTGGTGGCGAGCATGGTGGTTCTGGTGGAGTGCTGGCCCTGTACGGCCCGGCCGAGAGATCGAGGACGGGGCACGATGAAGGCAGGGCTGTGGTGGCGATGTTGGCCGGGAGATGGGTTTAGGGTTTTGGGATTTTTGATTAGAATTGGCCATGTCGGGTTGGATCGTGTCGGGGTGTCGGACATGACACAGATAATTGTACTGAAGCTGGAATAAGATTCACAGACACGATGCACGCTGGCTTGGGTTGGCACGGACACGATGCACGCACGTGTGGAGAAATAATTTAGAGAAATTTGTGAATAGTAGAAATATATGGATGAGTACCTCTCCTTATATAGGAGGTAGAAATTCCAGTTGGATAAGGATTAGAATTTATTTAAATCCAATTAGATAATTCAATTATTAAATTAAATCCATTCAAAAAATTTAAATCCAAATCTAAATCAATGTAATATAATTACATTATATCTTTCAGTTTAAAAATCCAACAAGATAAATCAAATTTTAAATTTTAAATCACTCCATAAAATCAATCGAGATTTAAATTGCCACAACAATTTCAAAATATATTTTCCAAAATACTAATAATAATAATTTTGAAAATTACATTATTATTTAAAATAACTAATAAATAATTTACGAAATATATATGTATGCACAAATAATATTTACATAAATATACTTTTCTAGTATACCATTTTATAAGATATTTTTATTACTATAACTGTATAAATGAAAGGGTTTTCATAAATAAATCATAAACTTAGAAATTTTGGTACGATAGCCAAAATAATTATTATATATTATTTTGAAATTATAAAAATAGAATAAATGTTTTTTCAAAACAAATATGTACGCTCGCACATATTCGTACTCTTCGAGCAAATACGAAAAACGTAATTTTTGCGTGCGACGTACAATACGACATTGAGACGTACAAATACGAAATAAACAACTAAATAAAATTTAGTGTCAAATTTATAAAAAAATAGTAGAAATTTAGGGGTTTTACATATTCTATGTTCAAAGACTTTAAGCTACTTAACTGTAACACTAGTGGTATGACACAACTTCTAACTAGGACTTCTAGCTAAGTTGTGACTTAGCATATCACACCAATTTGGGTGACACCAAACCTATAACAACACTTTAGAGCCCTCAAAATCTTAATACTAAGTTGGTTGGCAAAACTATGACATTTGATTACCCAAAGTTAAGAATTACCATAAGGCACAATTGATCAGTTAAAAAATTAGGTTGTCCATTGTTCAAATAATTATTTAGGTAGTTATAAAGCTCCAAGAAATATGAAATAAAACCCCAAAATCATCCTTTAATTAATTATATTTTTTCTGGAATTTTTAATCTGTTGTGATTATTTATTAAAAATCAGAATACATAATTATCTTAAAAGTAGGCTCTGAAAACATATTTTTCTATGGTGATAAATCTGTAAATAGAAATCTAGAAAAATTATATTAAATTAGCTGAATTAACAGAGTATTTAATTCAATTTTTCTAGAATTTTTACAACATTAAAAGACTGTCTAAAATTTAAAATACAGCAAAATACCATTTCTGAAATAAGTAATTAGATGTTCGATGTATTTATCCA
>JANAVB010015243.1:0-44403 GCA_029216955.1 Iris pallida
TTTACTTATTAGTTTTTCTCATATTATTGATATGTATCTTTCATATCCTGTTCGTATATTGGTTTCATTGATTTGTAGACCGTGTTCCCAGTTAGCCTTGTGTCTTATTGGTCGTGCCTTGATTGAGTCGTGCCCACGTCTTGAACCTTGAAGCTAACCTGCGAGTCCACGATAGGGACGAGGGTTAGTAGTTATTGGTCCACACCTGCAAGTCCACAGTAGGGACGAGGGTGATGCTAACCTGCGAGTCCACGATAGGGACGAGGGTTAGTAGTAGATGCTAGCCTGCGAGTCCACACTAGGGACGGGTTAGTGGAATAGGGTTACGCCTGCGAGTCCATACTAGGGACGAGGGTGATGCTAGCCTGCGAGTCCACACTAGGGACGAGGGTTAGTAGAGGCTAGCCTGCGAGTCCACACTAAGGACGAGGGTTAGTAGCAGAGGCTAGCCTGCGAGTCCACACTAGGGACGAGGGTTAGTAGTTCAAACCTGCGAGTCCACGTTAGGGACTGAGGGTTTGAGTATTCGTTTCAGCTATCCGTTGACATCTTGACATGAGTTCTCTAGTTCTTGTTCAGCAGTTCACCTATGTGTAGACAGAGTATAGTTTCGTGCTTTATTCATTGCACCGTTTCACTTGTTTATTCTGTACTTTTCTCCATGCATAATAAACTGTTAGAAAGGCTCGTTTTTATGTATCTTGCTAGTCCTCTGAGGACCTGATGATCTCTTCAGGTTAGCCGAGCTTGAGTTAGGAGCAGACCAGAAGGTTGAGCCAGCATCAGATCGCATCGCGTGCACTTGAGGTGGTCTAGATTAGCAGTTTTCATTCAGTTAGTTACTCCATGTATTCTTTTATTTTCTTCCGTTTACTGGTAGTGGATTTGTGTCTACCGGACATGACAGTGATTCTTGATATTCAGTTTATTCATTATTATTCAGTTCATGTCTTTTCATTGATCTTGACTGCGACATGATTATATTCTGTTGATGAGATATAGTTTTTTCGTGATTCTAGATTGCCGTGACTTGAGTATAGACAGCGTACTACCGTCGACACAGCGGCGTAGGCTGGGCTTGGACACGTTTCGTATCCGAAAAGCGGATGCGGGTCGTGACAAGTTTTTTTGGTGGCCCATGCAGGTCTACGTTAATCACTTCGGTTACGTCACTGTACCGTCGTGAGCCTGCGAATAGGATTAGACACTTAGAATCTCATCCACATGTCTTGACTCCTTATTTGAATTCTATCCTTGCTTTCATTGAATCCTTGACTTGCATCATGCTTGAAATTTCTTCAACGGCTAAAGTGTTTGTTCTTGTTACAGTTAAGATGGACTCTCAAGACAGGAACAATGTTGCTCTGAATACCCCACTAGCTACGGGAGGCTCTTTCACGTACATGACTCCACCGACCCAAGAACGCCAGCTCACTCATGCAAGTAATCAACCGCAATTCTTGAGATTCCGCAGAAGTGATATTCCACCGCCTCCATAGTTTCCTCCGCAGACACCACCACCAGCACCCGGTCTGCCACCAGTATCTGTCCCACCGCCAGGGGTTCCACGTCCAGTACCAGCCATGCACCCAGCACCAACAATGCATCCAGCATTTGCCATGTACCCAGCACCAGCAATGCATCCAGCATTTGCCATGCACCCACCACCGACGATGTATCCAGCCTCGATGATGTATCCAACACCTGCTCTGCCCCCCGCCACCGGCACTGGACAGCCTTACCCTCCTGGGAATTTTCCAGCAGCAGGCCAACATCTTTCGCGACACTTTGAAAGAGGTTCTTCAGATTCGAGACGCTCTGCGACAGCGTCCGGGGAATCCCAAGCACTTCATGGACTTTAGGCCCATGCCGTTCCATGGGACAGAGGGGATCGTCTACGCTGATGAATGGCTAGAGAACGTGGAGAAGTATCTGAAGATGGCCCGAGTTCCTGAAGATTTGAAGATTGAGTCAGTCAGTGGACAGCTTTTTGATATCGTGCGGACGTGGTATCAAGGCAAACCCCGATTTTCTGCTCCAGACGTGACTTGGGAGGAGTTCAAGTGACTGTTCAAACGGAAATTCTACCCATATGTAGCACGAGAGGCGTTGGTGAGTCAGTTCGAGCATCTAGAGCAAGGCAACCACACTGTCGACTAGTATACATCGGAGTTTTCTCGCCTCAGCCGATTCGCAGAGAATTTGGTTAGCACCCCGGAAGACAAAGCGCGACGATTCAGAAAAGGACTATCTCACGAGATTCGTCTAGCCATTGCCACCAGTAGAGCCACCACTTACGAGGAGATTCTAGAAGTCGCCCAAGCTGTAGAAGAAGAACTGAGTCACAAGCCGAAGAGGAATCGAGACGCATTCGGAGGAGGCAACAATCAAACAGCACCAGCAAAACGCCCCAACATTTCTGAGAAGACCCCAGCGCAGCAGCAGCAACCACAAGCAGTCCCACGCCAAGTCCAAGACATTCCCATCTGCCAGCATTGCTCGAAGAAAGGCCACACTCAAGAAAATTATCGCAGCAGATTAGGATTGTGTTGGACTTGTGGATCCAACCAGCACTTGTCTCGCAATTATCCGAAGAAGAACGCAAGTGCCCCACCACTACCAACCGCTAGAGGAGGACGAGCCTTTGCCATGATCGCGGAAGATGCGGCAACACCACAAGGAGCAGCTGGTGGAAATTTTTAGTAGAAAATTACAGTAGTAGCACAGATAGACCTATATTTTTGAATTGAATTGTTTTTGAATTACTGTCATAGCAATTTATTCAAGACTTTCCATTCTAATAGATCATGGCTTCGCTTAAATTTCGAGGACGAAATTTGTTTAAGGGGGATAGTGTTGTCAACCCCTCGACCAAATTTTTTTTTCTTCGAATTGGTGAAATTTAAAATTCATTTTCATATACTTGTTATTGTCTTACACCTATACATTGATATGATTTGTAAAATTACTACACTTATATGCATAGAAGGACCAACAAGGTAATACCATAAAAGGCAGGGACCTTTAGGCAAATAACTCAAATTCAAATCACCCATGTCAAACCGCAACTTCAAATCTCAGATACGAATTCGATTTGAATTCAAACACAAGATAAACTCAAATCCTCACATCCTATCTCTCCATCAACCCAGATTCATCAACAGGGTGTATATATAGATAGGATGATAGCCAACCCTTTCCCCATCGAAAAACCCTAGCTCCCCAATTCCAATTGCTGTCGCAAGTTCTTCTCCAAAATAGAGACAGTCGGCAAGCAAGAACAACCCACAGGTAATTCTGAATTCCCTGCATTAGCATTAATTCTTCTCCTACTATTAGGTTAAACTCGAACTTGATTATTCTCATTCTTAAGGTAAGGTTTTCGAAGAAATCCCTGAGTAGAAAAGAAACCAAATAGGATGTAGGTAGGCACTGGAATAGGATGTCTTCCTGGTGTACCAAATTGCTACTGACAGGTGATTCTTTCCTGAAGTCATGCTGGTGCTATCATGGAGATTGAAGCTGTGATTTAAACTTCATTAAGGACTGAGGTCCTATTCGAATGTTAGAATCCTGTATCCAACAGGAAGGGGTATACAGGGAAGGCTAAGCTACTTTGTTGATACTCATAATGTGGATGGGAAATATTGGGTATTATGGAATAGCTGTTAACTAATGGAAACCCCAAAGTGTAGAACTGTGTACATAAAGCTTGTACCAAGAATCCTGTGTCAGTCATCTCTATATTGTAATGATATCAGTCCATCTTTATTTGAGTGCCAATACACTGTTTGGGTTTGTTGTACAACCTTGTACTCAAGGTATCAAGGAATAGTGGTTAACCTTATTTGTTGTTGACCAATGCCCCACCCACCAGTTCACAGAGGTGAAGTAGGACATTTCATAGTTTGTAATAGCCTTTAACAATATAAGAATTTCATTGGAAGGGAGTAAATGTGGTATTGTAGCTTAGAAGAGGTTTGGTAATAGGCCTACCTACAAATATAGGGGACTAGGGTGAGGGCACAGGAATGAAGGTGGAAGTAGCATTGGACTAGCAATAATGCTAGGGGTAGTCCAGTTATCTTCACCATATGGGTTTGGTTATAGGCTATAGATTATAGGCCATGTGACTACCTACTAGGGATTATTCCCAAGTTTACTAAGATAACCATGTTACAGAAACATTCTAATCTAGATAGATAAGCTTATTGGTACCTTTAAACTGCGAATTGATCTTGTCAAATCATCTAAACAGGTTAATTGGATTTGAATCAGTGCTCTGCACCGTACTCGCAGCTCAGGACCTAAGGCAAGTATACCTTGCCTTTCTACACAGCTTTATTTACATGTACTGTCTTTACTTATTCAGTTTTTCTCATATTATTGATATATATCTTTCATATTCTGTTCGTATATTGGTTTCATTGATTTGTAGACCGTGTTCCCAGTTAGTCTTGTGTCTTATTGGTCGTGCCTTAATTGAGTCGTGCCTCTGCGTCTTGAACCTTGAAGCTAACCTGCGAGTCCACGATAGGAACGAGGGTTTGTAGTTATTGGTCCACACCTGCGAGTCCACAGTAGGGACGAGGGTGATGCTAACCTGCGAGTCCACGATAGGGACGAGGGTTAGTAGTAGATGCTAGCCTGCGAGTCCACACTAGGGACGAGGGTTAGTGGAATAGGGTTACGCCTGCGAGTCCACACTAGGGAGGAGGGTGATGCTAGCCTGCGAGTCCACACTAGGGATGAGGGTTAGTAGTAGAGGCTAGCCTGCGAGTCCACACTAGGGACGAGGGTTAGTAGTAGAGGCTAGCCTGCGAGTCCACACTAGGGACGAGGGTTAGTAGTTCAAACCTGCGAGTCCACGTTAGGGACGAGGGTTTGAGTATTCGTTTCGGCTATCCGTTGACATCTTGACATGAGTTCTCTAGTTCTTGTTCAGCAGTTCACCTATGTGTAGACAGAGTATAGTTTCGTGCTTTATTCATTGTACCGTTTCACTTGTTTATTCTGTACTTTTCTCCATGCATAATAAACTGTTAGAAAGGCTCGTTTTTATGTATCTTGCTAGTCCTCTGAGGACCTGATGATCTCTTCAGGTTAGCCGAGCTTGAGTTAGGAGCAGACCAGAGGGTTGAGCCAGCATCAGATCGCATCGCGTGCACTTGAGGTGGTCTAGATTAGCAGTTTTCATTCAGTTAGTTACTCCATGTATTCTTTTATTTTCTTCCGTCTACTGGTAGTAGATTTGTATCCACCGGACGTGACAGTGTTTCTTGATATTCAGTTTATTCATTATTATTCAGTTCATGTCTTTTCATTGATCTTGACTGCGACATAATTATATTCTGTGGATGAGATATAGTTTTTCCCTGATTCTAGATTGCCGTGACTTGAGTATAGACAGCGTACTACCGCCGACACTGCGGCGTAGGCTGGGCTTGGACACGTTTCGTATCCGAAAAGCGGATGCGGGTCGTGACAGTTTGTGAACGATTTCTCCAAGATTGCTGAACCAATGACGAAGTTACCAGGAAGAACGAAGAGTTCATATGGTCTGAAGCTTGCCAGCCAGCTTTTAAGGAACTGAAGAAGAAGCTTATAACTGCACCGATACTTGCGCTACCCGCAGGTACCGACGGTTTCTTAATTTATAGTGATGCTTCCGGTAAGGGATTGGGCTGCGTTCTTCAACAACACGGGAAAGTAATTGTTTACGCATCTAGGCAATTACGGACTCATGAGAAGATCTATCCCACACATGATTTGGAGCTTGCAGCGGTGATATTTACATTGAAGCTATGGAAGCACTACCTTTATGGAGAGAGAGTGGAAATATTTACAGACCACAAAAATCTGAAATATATTTTCACTCAGAAGGAGCTGAACATGAGACAGAGACGATGGCTGGAGCTGATGAAGGATTTTGACATCAGCCTGCAATATCATCCGGGTAAGGCTAATGTTGTTGCAGATGCACTTAGTCGATACCCGATGGCAATGTTCTTGACCAAGGAGCGTCATTTGCTGGAGGACATGGAGAAGCTTGGATTGGAAATTATACTGCCTGAAGAAGAGATGAAAAAACTTAGAAGAGAAGCCATCATACCAGGAGCTGAATCATCATTGATGCAATTACAAGTGCGTTCAAGTCTTATGGACAGAGTCAAGGTGACACAATTCCAAGACGAGATGCTTTGCAAACTTAGAGACCAAGTGCTGGCAGGAACACTTGAAGGATTCTCCATCGCCAGCGACGGAGCACTGAAGAATGGTACGAGACTTTGTGTACCAACTGGCAAACTGAGGAATGAGCTGATACAAGAAGTGCACCAGTCGCAGTATTCTATACATCCTAGAGCCAACAAAATGTACCGGGATATGCGTACAATAGTGTGGTGGTACGAAATGAAGGAGGACGTATCCAGGTTGTGGCAAGATGTTTAATTTGTCAGCAAGTAAAAGCTAGCAGACAGAGGCCAGCAGGACTATTGCAGCTGCTTGACATTCCGGAGTGGAAATGGGAACACTTGACAATGGATTTTGTATCGGGACTGCCTCGATCCCAAGGAGGAAAGGATGCCATTTGGGTTATCGTGGACCGACTGACGAAGTCAGCTCACTTTATCTCCTTCAAGGTTGGTCTATCCACCGAAAAGTTGGCATCACTGTACATGCGGCATATCTACCGGATTCATGGGGTTCCGGTAAGTATTGTGTCTGACAGAGATACTAGATTTACCTCTCACTTTTGGAAGAGTTTGCATGATAGTTTGGGAACACAACTGAAGTTCAGCACCGCCTACCACCCCCAGACTGACGGGCAATCGGAGAGAACAATCCAGACGCTAGAAGACATGCTGAGATCCTGCATCCTGGAATTTGGAGGGCCTTGGGAAGACCATTTGCACTTGGTAGAGTTCTCTTACAACAACAGCTACCAAGCTAGCATCGGTATGACACCGTTCGAGGCACTCTATGGACGTCGTTGCCGCACTCCACTTGCTTGGGACGACGTCGGAGAACGAGTGTTGCTTGGACCTGAGATGGTGACCGACGCAGCAGAGAAGGTGAGAATGATCAGAGACAAGCTCAGGATTGCCCAGGACAGACAGAAGCATTGGGCCGATAGCAGCCGACGGCCTTTGGAGTTTGAAGAAGGCGACAGTGTGTTTGTGAAGATCTCTCCTACCAAAGGAACAATCCGTTTCGGCAGAGTAGGAAAGTTAAGGCCCAGGTACATTGGTCCTTTTGAAGTACTCAGCAGGATTGGAGAAGTGGCTTATCGGGTGGCTCTACCCCCAAGTCTCGAAGGCGTCCACAACGTCTTCCATGTGTCACAGCTGAGACGCTACATCCCAGATCCGAGCCACATCTTGGACCATTCGGAGCTGGAGATTGGACCCAGCCTCACAATTCCAGAGAAGCCAGTGGCAATTTTGGACAGAGGCGAGAAGAGAACCAGGAATACCGTGACGCCGATAGTCAGAGTTTTGTGGCGGCACAACTCACCAGGCGAGTCGACCTGGGAGCGAGAAGACCAGATGCGGGAGCAGTACCCATACCTGTTTGAGACTTAACGTAACCCCTAACCCTGACTTTAATTTCGAGGACGTAATTTTCTAAGGAGAAAAGATTGTGAAACCCAGTTTTTGCTTTATGATATATTATTAGCAAAATATTATTATTATTATTATCAGTAACATTTTTGGGTTTTAAAATCAATTTTGAAAATTATTAATATGGCTTTTGTTTGTCGACCAGACCCGAGCCCGGACCCGATTTTCGAAACCCAGACCCGATCCTATTCTTTTTTTTGAAATCTGATTTTATATTTTTGCTCTTTGGATCTGGTCCAAATTGGACCAGATCTCATTTCCCTCCCTACGTTCTCCTTAATTCACTCTCACATTAACACTCTATCACCACAAACCCGTTCTCTCCTCCCTCCTCCTTTCACTCTCACGTTCACCCACTCCCTCTAATTTCTCTCCTCCACATGTACAACCTCACACTTCTCCTTTTAATTTCTCACCCAAAGCTTCTATCTCCCCATTCCCACTCTTCACAGCAAGAAAACCCTCTCCCGAGCTCCACGTGGCCAAGCCCTAGCCAAGCTCCTCCTTGACGGACCAGCCCCGACCCCCCCTCGGGTTCCTCCGCTCGCCGGCCGACTTCAGCGCCCCGGCCTCCGTGGCCTCCCGTCGATGTCCGCCCGCGAGTCCCCCGGCCCGCCTTCGGCACCCGCTCACGCGGCTTCTTTCGACGCCGAGCCCGGCGACCCCAGTCCGGCCCGCTCCCCTCCAGCACCCGACCCCGATCTCCTTGCCAGCTGCGTCGCGACTGTGCCCTAGCTACGGCGTGATTTTTTTGTGAGCTTTCCGTGCTCTCTCTGTTCCAGAACTGTTTTCCCTCGGGCTTTCTCTGTCCAGAGCCTATTTTCCCGAATTTTCGTGGTTTTCTATTCCCGATCAGAAGCTGTTCCTATTTCGGGCGTTGTCCCGAGACTTGTTACGTTGCGGCGAATTTCTTTTCTATAATTTTGTATCTGAGAGCTCTAGCCGAGCAACCCAAGGTATAACCCCCTGTCCCGTTCCATTTTCATTTGTCTGTGATGAGATTGGTCCCCGATTCCCTCCCGGGAATTCGGTTTTTAGCGACGTCGCAGCTTCGGATCTTTTCGGAAAATGGATTTTTAGATATTTTGGGTTTTCGGATATTTTCGGTATTGTGTTGTGATGTTTTGGTTGGATTCGAATTCCCGAATTTCGTTTCGGGTCGTTCCGAATTAATATTTGGAATGTTTGTGGTTATTATATATATATATATTTTGGGATTCCCTGGTTTGGGATTTGCAGAAAAATATTGGCACACTTTTCCCAGTTTTTGGGTTGACCAAAAATAGAGGAAATGCTGCTGGATTTTCCGTAAATTTAATTATATTTTAAAATAATTTTAAAATGGATTTCGGAAAATATTAATATTTTGGTTTTTGGGCGACGACCGTATTGGTCAATGGGCCCCGGCTAAGTGCAAACGAAACTGGCTTCGCCCGGACGTTGAGGCATTAGCCTATATGACGATTGGACCATATCTGAGACTCATTAAATATTTAGTTTATTTTTATTATTTATTTTATTCATAATTAAATTATAGGAAGTTTTAGAACTAACGACCATTTCATCTTATTTCAATTTATGTAAATAAATTGTAATGGGCATAAGCCCAGCTGGTTGTTGGCTCTGTGACTTATAATTTGGTAGCGTAGGATTTTCTGTTATTTGCTGGTTTTGCGAGTTTTTGTAGCGTTTGCGAGTTTTTGTAGTGTACGCGTAAATCGAAATGGATAGTTATTTTTTTATATATAAAAATTAATTAAGCTTTTTCACGTTAAAATTTACAAGTTTTAATATTTAAACAACGATCATGTATTTCTCATTAAAATAAAAAATTTAGTTTTATATTTATAATTATGAAAATACAAAGTTCTAATCAATTAATTTGGTATCGACGAGTTTTTTCCAAAATACAAAGTTTAAACGATCTTTCCCTCGTTATTAATTCAACGCACCAATAATCGTGTTTTTGTTCGTGTTTTGTTAATAAAGAATTAAAATTGATTAGGACACAATTAGAGATTTCAACTAGCGTAGTTAGATTGGTAACCCTGGATTCTGAGTCAATTTCTCGAATGTAGGATTTCGAGGACGATCCTAATTCCCATCTCGAAGTCTTCAGCCTCTCTAGTCCAGTCCATTTGAGGCAAGTACAGTTTGTGTTAGTTTACAGTTATTTTAATAATCGTTTTACTGCAAGTTTAAACCACGATGCAACACAAAACTCTCTTGGAGAGCATTGACTGATTGACTGTTGGGAACTGGGGGAATAGTGTAATGCTTATGACCACATCCAACTGATAACTTAGAACTGTATTAGCTTACCCCTCATACACACGGGGATAAGCCGTATCGTATCAATAGGATACAACTGTACAACCCAAGCCGGTCATATTCATTGTCTATTCAAATCACACTGTTTTACTGCTAGAAAACTGTTCATTTCTAAACTGTTTAAAAGTGCATAATTCTATTATTTATTTTAACTGTTTAAATTAGCATGAATTGTACTTTGCTCCCTCCTGACTGGAGATACATTTTTAGGGGATATTGAGGATGCTGAGCTGTTGTACAGCAGCTACTACGACCCTGTTCTGTACCCCGTAGTGCTGCCAGAGTCCCCATTGAAGGACGCAGGGACTGAGGCCGATGAGCCGACTGCTTAGATAGATTTCTTTTCCAGCTTTGTTGTCTATTTTGAAACTCTGTTTATTTGAGTTCAGATATTTATTTCAGTACATTTAAATTCCAGTTGTATTTGATTTCAAAGTTTAATAAAGTTTCATTTTCGAATCATTGAGTTGTGACAAATATAGATGTTGTTGTTATGGTTACCTGCTAATGGAACAGCTTACTGTCGCCGTCTCAACAACGGTGCAGGCTGGGCATGATCCGGTTCGACCCAATTATTTGGGATCAGGTCGTGACAAGAACACATGCTAAACTTAGCAAGTTGCGTGCATACCCAACTAGTCCTACGTCGACCTAGCAATTGAGCGTGCAAACTCGAATATAGTCTGCACAGGATAGCCATGCGCACGGCCTTTTGGCTAAGTGGCATCGCGTATCGCGCACCTTGACTTTTGGTACAAACGAGTTGCGAGCGATATCAAGTACCGCTCGGTCAGGAACAAAGCTTCACTTAGAGTGTCTATCGATAGGAACACTATCGAGTTAACGTTTAGGCGTACACGGAGGATTGACTTGGATTTTGAGGAATAGTGCGAACGACTTAGTACGTCAATACGAAGTAAGCGATTACGCTAGGGATTCGTCGAACGAATCCGAAGGATGTCTTAGCGAACGACGCAAACGTGATTGTAGGCTCGATCGGATGGCTCAAATCCGAGTGGTGTATGGATTTTCTTGGAAATCATTCAAGCAAAAAAATTGAGGATTGTGAGTAACGGCGAGTATGTCGACGAGGCGATGCGATCGCACAGAGCCTTAGAATGCATCACGCTTAGTTGGTCATGACTTCGAATGTCCCGAACGAGATATCGTTCAGACAACTTGTGAATGAGCAACGCGAGTTAGAAAATGATTCGGAACGATGAATAAAAGTGAATGTCGTGATCGAGGAAACTTAAAGGATCGCACGTACGATTTCGGATTGATTTAAATGAAATGTGACTTGAGTTTTGAACAACGATCTTGAAACGAGCTTGAGGAATAGCGATCGAACTTGATCTTGAATATCGAAAAAAAATAGAATATCCAGTTCGGACAATAGTATCAGTCGCACGACTCGAAATTTGTTGCAAAGGAAGATCGTCAGGTTACGCATATCGTCGATGGTATTGAGGTGTATCAAAGATCGATATGCGATAACTCGGGGGTACTCTGACTCTGTAAATGACGATCGTGCAAATGTCATTGTTCCGGTGGATGCTATACTCGGGATGTTGAAATGTGTCGAGGAAAAGATAGACTTGGCTCGAAGATTTTTTGGTTGAACGAATGATGATTGGACTATCGAACTTGGATTGGATGAAATGAAATGTTTGGATTTTCTTCGTCGATAACCACAACTTCGACATTCTTGTATTATGCGAGCGCAACTCCAGCCTCGCACATGCGTCACACCGATTAGGGCAATCACTCCGCGTGAGCGCTGGTATGGTGATTCATACAGCGGGGGTGATTGAACTAGCCTGGCGTGGCAATTTATGTGCTTCGACTTGTGGTTTGATGCGAAGGTGAACTTGAGAATGACTTAGCGTGCGTGACGATCGAAATTGAGGATTGCGTAGGTCAAATCCGCGTATCGAGAATGAATGGGTCAAGACTCAAACAAGAGTTACGCCCCGATGAGAATGATTATTCTGCGAGAGCGTTGCATGGTGATTCGTAAACCGTCGTAGATAATCGGAATCGCGTGAGATTGGGGCACAACGTATTGTCGAGCTAGATGACCTCGTGATCGAATGCACGAATTGGTTAGAGTTGGTGATTTGGATAAAATCGAATATGTGCAACGCATGCATTAATGCGAATAGGTGATCGTGCTCGATGTTTAGAAATCTGAGTGACGCGAGCTTGGGTAGAAAACCCCTACTACCGACTTTGGTTTGACCCTAGGATTGGGGTCAGTGTTGGCATTATTGTTGGAGAACTATGATTCTAATCCTGACATTGACTTAGCCTCGTAAAGATTGGCCTAGCGGTTAGGGGAGACGCCCCTATTGCAAGTGTTAGCAATCAAAAGATCGAACTTGAGGATTGACATAGATGGATTGAATAAATCAAGGATAGAAAAACCTCGCTCACGAGATTCGACTGACATGCATATATTTCAGGGACGCCTGAGTATGTGCACGATACGACTCGAGTGAGAATGACGAATTCTCTATCATGCGGCTTGGCTGAATGCATGTATTTTAGGGACGCCTGGAATGCGTGCATGATCCAACCAAGAGATACGTGAATACAAATGAGACTTGAGAAACGGAAAAGTGTCTTGGAAATTGAAATCGTGTTAAAGGAAAGATTGATTGTAGTACGAGCGTGGCTCGGAATCGAAGAAACGCGTAGGCGGAGTGTGTACGATTAAGTCCTGGCCATAGAAATGGTAGGATGGCTTGCCTCCAAGAAAGTCTCGAGGATGAGACTTGTTCTGAGTGGTGTATGTTGTAGTGTACCATCCCGCAAAGTCAATCGGAGGAATCGAAATGCCGACGGCGTTCGTACTTAGCCTTGCAACGGCTACTCGAAGGCTCGCTCGTCCAAGGCGACTCCTCGCACAGGTGGGGTAGTTTCGGTGAACTTGCCTCATCTTAGCCTTCACTTAATAACTCGCATGGTTTTCAACTCGCACAAGTAGGCTAATGTAAAAGGCTACGAACGCACATAGCTAAGGGAATAGTCCCGACTCGTCGGAATGTCTTAGAACATGAAAAATGGTCCCACGGTCTTCACAGAAATCGGCTCAGCGTGCTTTTAAATGACACTCGTTCCTTCGATCCCGTGGCTTGGAAGAAGAAAGTTGGCTTAAGTTGCTAAGTTGTCCCGATACTTGAAATAGCCTAAGTCCTAGACGGAGCCTGCGTGAATGCTTGATAAAGCATGCACAGTCCCGTCCCGCAAGGCTTGGCATAGCCTTCGCACGTCCCGTAAGTTAAGTCATCTTGCACGTCCCGTAAGTTAAGTCTAGGCACCCGAGAACTTGGTTATTCAAGTCGAACACGTGTACGACACGTTCCCTCGATACGAAGCTCGGCGTAGCCTTTGTTCGTCGAGTCATTGCCTGAATAAGTTAGACAAGAGTTGCATTGGGCTATCGAAGCCATTTCTAGCATTGTCCCGCTCTATCTGTAGTTGTCAAGTCGCGTAGTCCCTTGAGAACAAGGCTCATCGTGTAAAGTACATGACTTGAGCGTTAGCGTCGCCTAGAGAACCGGGTCTGTCTAAGGCATGAGCTACGGTCGGTTTAGTGAAAAGCTTGCCATGAACAAAGGAAGTCCACGCGACTGGTAGTCGCCGAGATGGTCCCGCGGCTTGGGAGTCTCGCTAAGTCTTGATAAGTCCCGCACACGAGATCGATCCCGCGGCTTGGGAGTCTCATTAAGTCTCAAAAGAAAGAAGGAATGCATGGTCATGTTAAGAAAGGATTGGTTAGATCGAGTTGAGGCTTGCATGGTCATTGGACAACTTGTCGACAAGGTGTAGTCTTCTCGAATGATTGCCGAGGCGCCGGGATCATTCGGCCCGGGGGAAGCGAGTGCGGCTCAAAGTAGGATGCTGGATAACCGCATAGAAGACTTCGGCGCCTCTGAGCTAGCTATCCGTGTAGGGACGAGCCGATATCCTATGAGCCGTGTCCAAGATAGCTTGACATTGCTAGTGACCACTCATGTAGATGTGTCGGCAATAGCAGCGCACCACGTGTATGCCTTTGGATTGGGTTTAGAACTGGAATCATGTCTAGTCGGTAACACAATGTCTGGGCCTAAGATTGGGCTGCAGTATAGGCACCGTGCTTAGCACGATACTTGGCGTTGGGATGTCCATAAGATTGATACTAGGTTTGGCAAGTCTTGTCTTAGTTTGTTCATGAGTCGAATAGAAAGACCGCTAGACGGTAGCATGGATAAAGTCTTGATAAGTTGCGAGGCGCGGCCTCAATCTTGAAGCATATACAAGTCTAAGCAAGGTCTTAAGGCACAAATTAAGTCTAGCGGCACGACCTGCACGAGTCGTCCCCTTGACGTCGTTGGCACGAGAATAGGCTTGAGGCACTTGAGTTCAAGTAAAGGTCTTGGCACAGCCGAGTCCGTGTAAGTTGCTCCTCGGCGTAGCACCGTCTCGAATATGTCTAAGTCGCGAATAGAGTATGGCAAGACCCTGTCGTCCCGAGTTCAAGTTGGGTCAAGTATATACACGATGAGGCACTGCCTCGATCGAAATACACGTTGACATGATAGCACAACTATGTCGTCGCATAACGAGATAGTTAGGCGTCGTGGTCTTAAAACTGATCCAAAGGCAAGATTAGAAAGATAATCGAAAGGTACTTAAGCTGCACAAAGTAAATGAACGTGTCGGTTATGTATGGGTGGGCGAGAAGCTCACTCCACCAGTACAGTTGAGTACTGACACCACACAGTGTTCATGTGCAGGCACAGGTAGAAGCTCGTGGCGCGGAGCTCGCTTGGATGTGTCGAGGCGCGGAGTTCCTTGGTGATTCGAAGCATGCGACCGTGCGGATTGAAGACTTATACAGGACATAATGTATGGACATCGTCTTCCGAAGCTTTCGCTGGATTCAAGCATTGTAATCGAGAGATGAGAGAGAGCAGAGTGACTTGTAAATGAGAGAAAAGTGAGCACGAGAGACTTGTAATTTGGCCTTGTGCCCACAAATGTAATCTTGTATTCAATATCAATAAAGAGCTTCTTTTGAATGACTTGTGTTCATGTGTGCTTGTTTTAAATTTCTGCTACAATGTTCAATGTTTCTGCTTGGGACTTGTGTGCGACGACCCCATCGCCGCCGATGAAATCGGCCGTTATGAGACTGCCTTGCACGAGCGCAATCTAGGCTCGTGCGGCATCACGCTTTAGCGAGGACGATCGCTCCTACGGGAGCAGGGCGTGACAATATCACATTGCTTTTGAAGGCCCTTAACAGAACCCAAGTTTTTTAAGCCTAAACAGAAGCATATTATCATTTGCACAAATAGACAAGGGGGTTTAAAAAATGAAAGCTCAGATCGACAATTAGTGCATCAAAGATGGATACATTGTAGTATCTGTCCTCTACTTAACAAATGCCATATTATCATCATAAATTTCTTCACATATTTGTGTTTGCCATTGATTGTAAAAGAACAGAACAATTATCGGAGGACTGAACTTAGACTCACAATACAAACTCGCTCGTACAAAGAAAGCCTAGGGACGAAAACCTAGGTACAGCAGACTAAGTACGATTGTTTATTTTTGATTCTGGGGGGTGACGATAGAGGCTCGGGAAAGCGACGGCCGCTCTGCCTTACTCCTTGGACGATCGGTATGCAGCCTTGGCTCGGGGAAGATCTGTTCGGCGTTGACGAAGAAAGGCTCTTCTTACTCTCCTCGGGTTGCTCTCCTGGCTTCTCTCTCTCTGTGAATATCAAGAAAAGGGGGAGCTCTCTCTGTGTATATCTCTCTCTTCTTCTCTGTTTTTTATTCTTTTGTTGCCGACCTTTTTTTGCACGGGAATGATGCTGGCTATTTATAAGAGTGGGGTATGATCATTAGGGTTTGCTAATGATTATCTGTTTGGAATGTCGGCGCTCCTTCATTCTATCTGAACCCTTGATCCTGATCATAATGAATCTCGGCCACTAATGCGGATAGCACCAAATCTCATGAGCAGTTAATGCTGACTGCTTTAAATCCTCGTGATTGATTATGCCAATATTTGATTGCTCGCCACGTGTCCTATTGGCTTGATAATAAATGATATGCCCTGATCTCGGCAATTATAATAATGGTGTCAAATATTCTTGTTGGGATTCGGTTGAATCTTCAATGCCACGTGTTTTAATTGAAGGTCCTGCCAGGGCCGCATAGGATGGCCAACACTTGAACCGCAGGGAGATACTCTTCATGAGCCGCATGAGTCAATGCCTCATCAAGCCGCAGGGGACGAACTTTCTGTGAGCCGCATATGCGTAGTCTCTGCGAGCCGCAGGGGACGAACCCTTCGTGAGCCGCATATGCATAGTCTCTGCAAGCCGCATGGGTTAGAGTGGTATTGAGCCGCATAGACTGGGCTCTGGGTGGACCGCATATGGTTGATTTCTGCTAATCATAAAAAGTGACTTCTCAGTGAGCCGCATGAAGCTGTTCTCCATTTAAGCCGTACGAGACTTTGCCACGTGGCAATCTAGGACTTCTGACGGATCGGGTCAGAGATTTTCTCCTATTCCCAAAGAGTCTGTCATTATGACAGAGTCATAATTGCACCTTTGTGTCAGGACTGTCGCCTTGTCAGAGCAGCCGTCGGGGCATTAAATGTGTCCGAATGTAGAGAGGAACTGTTGAAGGCCACGTGGCTTCTTTCTGGGCCGCATGGAACTATCCGAGCCGCATGAGACTCTTCGAGTTTTTTTGAGCCGCATGTTGTATCTGGGCCGCATAAAGCTCCCAGGGATTTTGAGCCGCATGAAGCTTCCTGTGTTCTGTGCCGCATGAAGAATGTTTCATGACCGAGCCGCTTGAAGGACGTCGTATGACCGAGTCGCATGAAGGACGTCGTATGACCGAGCCGCATGAAGGACGTCGCATGACCAAGCCGCATGAGCAATGTCCCATGACCGAGCCGCATGGAGAGTGTCCCATGACCGAGCCGCATGAGAGATGTCTTATAGCCAAGCCGCATGAAGGACGTCTCATGACCGAGCCGAATGAGGAATGTCTCATGACCGAGCCGCATGAAGGACGTCTCATGACTCGCATGAGGAATGTCTCGATCAACCTGTGCACTCGCTTTGTGGGCCCGGGTATCCCGAGCACACGAGTGCGTAGGTATCATGTTTGCTCCCTGATGTGGGGCTAGTAAAAATATTTGCCCTCGACCTTTGTTGGGAGACTCTTGAGAACCACCTTGTCCGTTTACCGCCGGGGGCTGGACACGGGCGGTTCTGTACAACTTTCCATCAGAGGCCCGCTTAGCGGGACGCTCTTGATGGTCAGAGGTTGGGACAGCTGACTGAGCTCGATGAGCCCGCGCTGCCCTAGACTTCTTCGACTTAGCACCCGAAGGTGCGTAATAGGAAGAGTCCAAGTTTGGAAGGAGGGAAGAGAAGTTGGTGCCCTTCTCAAAGGAGGTAAGGGGGCTCTATTTATAGAATGGAGTAAGCCCTTTCTTCTTCTCCTTTCTGATGTGGGACTAAAAGCAATATTTTCCATGCTTCTACAGGACCCCCTTCAAAGTTTCCAAATTACAAATTTGGAACACTTTGAATAAGAAGCATGGAAAGTAGATTTGTTTAGGTGCGGCAATCCAATCAGAGGTAGCATGGACGTGATAGGTTTGGGTACTTTCGCTGGGGATTTTATGTGGACTTATCATCCTTGGCGTACCTTAGTTTTAGGTACGGATAATAAGTTGAGAGAGGGAACCATCATATTTACTCAGAGGTGGTATGGACGTGGTAAATATAAGGTTGATGGTAGAGCTTTCCTACTCAGAGGTGATATGGACATGGTAGGAGCGAACTCGAATGAGGATACATAGAACAACTCAGAGGTGCTATCAACATGGAAGTTCTATGCATTGGGTGAAAGAATGCTATGGAACAGCTGGGCTCCGAAAGCATGTGATGATGAGGAAAGATGTGGATGTACTAAGGGACCTAGTACGGCATTTGTGGTCAGCAGAGGACATTTGTGGGCCTATTATCCTTGGCATACCTTGGTTTTAGGTACGGATAATAAGTTTGATAGGGATACCTAGGACAACTCCGCGGTAAGGCGGATATGGAGGTTCTTGGTATCGGGCGAAAGAATACCATAGAGCAGTGAACAGTTTTCTGTTTTCTTTTACTGTTTTTCTTTTCTTTTTGTCAAGGGATGTGATCCCAGATGATGTAGTACTTTGAATTTTGAATAAATGAGCATGTTTTAACTCATCTTCTCTTTCTTGTACTTATGGTGTTTATGGAATTGGACCTGCTGGAGGATTATTTGTGGACCTGTTACCCTGGGCGTATCTTGGTTTTAGGTACGGATAACAAGTTTGGTCAGGATATCTGGAACAGCCATGGCAAAGTGGTCATGGGTGCTCTCGGTATTGGGAAAAAGAATGCCGTAGAGCAGCTGGGCTCCCGGGGCATGGTGAGATGGTGGATTTATGCTAAAAAGCTTAGCAAGGAATATTTGTGGACCTATTATCCTTGGCGTACCCTGGTTCAGGATACGGATAATAGGATGAAAAGAAACCAACATATTTGCTCAGAGGTTATGAGGACATGGCAAGCATGAGGGTTTTACCGTGGAATCTTCCTGCTCAGAGGTAATGAGGACATGGCAGGGGAGACTTCACGGAAGATATTCGTGGTCAACAGCGGACATTTGTGGTCAACAGAGGACGTTTGTGGTCAACAGAGGACATTTGTGGTCAACAGGGGACATTTGTGGTCAACAGAGGACGTTTGTGGTCAACAGAGGACATTTGTGGTCAACAGGGGACATTTGTGGTCAACAGAGGATGTTTGTGGTCAACAGAGGACATTTGTGGTCAACAGAGGACGTTTGTGGTCAACAGAGGACATTTGTGGTCAACAGAGGACATTTGTGGACCTATTATCCTTGTCGCACTTCGGTTGTAGGTACGGATAATAGGTTGAAAGGGAACCAACATACTTGCTCAGAGGTAATGTGGACATGGCAAATATGGTGATTTCTTCGACGGAGCCTTCCCACTCAGAGGTAATGAGGACATGGCAGGAGTGGGCTCAATGAAGAAGGGGTGCATAGAACTACTCAGAGGTAGGAGGACATGGAAGTTCTATGCGAGGGGGCGGTTTGTTTTTGGTGGAAGTGAAAACGACTCAGAGGTAATGAGGACATGGTCGTTTCGGAAATTAGTGGATCGATTACCCTTTTTGTGCACTGGGAGCGCGGGTAGTGGATCATGAGGGAGGATCTCTTTCAGGAAGAAAGTTCAGAGGTATGATTATACGTGACTTACTATCTGAGAGAGTGACCGGAATGTAAGTACATAATTTGGATTTTCTAGAATATTGAGGAGATGAGAGTTCAGTGGCACCAGCGGGTGCATGGCTCGGTAATCTAAATATTGTGGATGTGGGTTCAGTGGTATCATTGGATACATGACTCGATAATTTAGAAAATGGTGGGTGCGAGTTCAGGGGTACTTCTGATCTTGTGGTGGTCTTGGTGTGAGCTTGCACCTCCTCTTCGACCAGATGCTTCTTTGATTTTTCGTACAGACAGGAGTCTGAGTAATAAGATTCGACCCCTTTGAAGGGATCGATATCAGCAAACTCCGTCCTCACGAAGCCGTGCTTATCGACATATTTGAAGCACTGGTGTAGCGTGGAAGGCACGATCATATAATCGTGTATCCAAGGCCGCCCCAGAAGGATATTGTAAGAAGTTGCGGCATCTATGACGTAGCAGGTGACTTCTGATTGGAGATCGCCAATCTGACATTTCAAGCGAATCTTCCCTATTGGGTAGCTCCTGCCCGAATTGAAACCGCTAATGGCAGTGCTTGTAGGCGTCAGGCGATGCATTGGAATGCGAAGATGATGTAGCAGACCCTTCGGAATGATGCTTATGGAGGACCCAGGATCAATGTGCATTCGGTCTACCTTTACGTCGCCGATGTATCCAGTGTAGTACAATGGGCGATCGTGCAGGTTAGTTTTGATGAGCATATCCTGCGGAGACAAGACGATATTGGGCATTGTACCTGTACATGCACTATCTTGGAGATCTGTAGGCTGATTATCTCCCGTGAGGTTGACCTGAGCCAAGTATGCGTCGGCATTTTGGAGCGCCTCACTTAGAGCCGTGCGGACATCCTTTGAGAGCCTCAGGAGTTCATATAAGGATAATTTGGCCGGTGTATTAGCCAATTGTGCCAAGATGTCGAAGTTGTAGGGCCTCTCCAGCCCCTGAGGTGTCTCCTTTCGGAGGGATTTGTCGAAGCGAGTCTCCTTCGGCCTAGGCTTGTCGGTCGTCGAAGGCTGAGCCGGTCCCGGAGTATCAGCATTTGTGGGCTGCTGATCATTAGTCGGATTCTCGGCTACTGGTTGGGCTTGTGCTCCAGATCGAGTAGTGACGGCTGAGACTTCCTCCTCTTCTGCCGAGGCGGTGCGACATGATCTGACCTTTCCATTTTTCTTTTTAGAAGGTAAAGTGGGCTGAGTCACCTCGTGGACTAGGCCCGGATGGACCCACATGATTTCACCTCGTGATGTGGTGAGGGGTACTAGGCCGGGAGTTTGATCACGGGCAGGCAGAAGATTAGTGATTTCTATCGTTGCCAGAGGGATGGGTATGACACCGTCTTGAGTCTCTGTTGGAGGGAAATTGCCGAATTGTACGGACACCATGTTGGCTGCTACGGTTACCTCCTCGAAGTCGATAGCCAGAGCGTTTGAATCGATGAGGTTCTGGATATACCGTTTCAGTTGGTAGCAGTCGTGTATAGCATGGTGGACGTAGCGGTGGTAATGGCAGAACTTCGGATTTTCCAAATCAGCAGGCCGAGGTTCCCGCCTTGGTGGAGGAAGCTGAATTCTATCTCCTTCTATAAGCATGTCTAAGATAGGCTTGACGTGGCCGTCTTCGAAAGAATAAGTGATTTGAGGCCATTGTTTGTCTGCTGGCTGTGGCTCGGGCTTCTGGGCTGTATCGGTCACCATGGACTGCTTGCCTTTGTTGTCCCGGTTGTTGGAGGGGCTACCCCCATTATCGTTGCTGGCGTTGGGACGCTTCCCCTTGCTCTCTCCCTCTGAGATATGCAACCCCAGTTGGCGAGCTTTCTTCAATCGTTCCTCGGCACTTGTAGCGTTGATGATAAAGGCCTTCCAGTCCTTGAATTGACTTTCGCCCATCCAGAGACTAATTGTTGGAAGTAGTCTCTTTTGGCAAATTTTAATCAAGGAAGAGTCCGGGTTGCCAGATGGTAACTTCATTGCGGTTTGACGAAACCGCTCAATGTAATTCCTTGTCAGCTCTTTCTCTCCTTGGACGACGTCCATGAGGGTAGACATCGTGACATCCTGCCCTACCTCATAGAACCTCTCCAAGAACAAGCGCTTGAAGCCAGCGAAGGAGTGGATGCAATTATCTGGCAGGTTGCGGTACCAATCGAAGGCGACTCCTTCCAGTGCCCCAATGAATAACCGTGTGAGGATGGCGTCATCATGGGGCAGATGGTCGGTAGTGACCTTAAAGTAAGTGATGTACCGGCTTGCTGAAGTCTTACCATCATATGGGTTGATATTGAACGGCTTATATCTTGGGGGAAGGGCACATCCCTCCATTCAGCTGGGTATGGTTGCCGTATTCTGAGGTCTTGAGAATTTTTTCGGGCGTGGAACATCGCTCGAAGCTCCTGAACCTCTCTCCTTACTTCTCGGGCCTCATCTGTCGCGGTAGGGGCCGTTATCTCGGGAGCATTATTGCCCGGGTTTGGTGCCGCTGAATTTGAATCTATGTTGTTCGCGGGACCCGTGCTTGTCTGACCAGGTGACACTCCCTGCAGAGTAGGAAGCGCTGTTTTGATCTCGTCTACAGACTTGACCAAGGCGTGCAGTATGGCCTCCAAAGTGTCGATACGTTGGCGATCGCCGGAACGACCTTGGCTGTTGTCCGTCATGAATATCGTCCTTACGTGAGGAGTGACAGAAGGAGAAGTGGCGGACATGCCCTCCGAGTCATACTCATGCATCGAGAAATCATCAGGATATGTGGGGATGTTCTCTTCAGGTTCGGACTCGGAAGGAACAGTACCCCCAGCTTCAGAGCTTGCTTCGTTTAGGACGTCTTCGGGGACGTCGGTATCTGTTGTATCCGTCGAAGGATTTGCTTCCTCCAGTCCGTCTTCTTGGAATGTCGGGTTGTCGTAGAGGTTTGGAGGAGTGCTACCCCCAGTTCCGATGACCCCCAATGACGTAGACGGCGAACTTCCTACTGCAGCAGTTTTCGTCTTTGAACGGGTGTGTTGGAATACTCCAGTAGAGGATAATCCTTTAGACGACGGCTTCTTAGCTGCAATAGTTGACACCTTTGGGCTGGAGATGCTTGTCTTCTTCCCTCTCCCCTCCACGGGGACTTTCCGTGCGAAATTGCAGGAGGCAACGGGAGGTGCCTCGTCTTCCGAGCTCGGATGTTGTAATCTTTGGAAGACGGATGGCCGGTCTTCCGTTACTGCCGAGTTGTTGCAACAGTAGTTGACGATAATCTGGGTGCAGTGACGTCCCTATGAGGACTCTCTGCATGCTGAGGCTCCTTCTCTTTCCTTGCGTTTGTGGAGGATAGCTTCACGCAGGTCAGAGGGACTACTTTGTCCGTTTGCCGCCGGGGGCTGGACTCGAGTTGTTTTATACAACTTTCCGTCAGAGGCCCGCGTGATACTCAGCGGGGCGCCCCGATAGTCAGAGGTTAGGGCAGCTGTCTGGACTTGATGAGCCCGCGCTGCCCTAGACTTTTTCTTTTTAGCACTTGTGGGTGCGTAATAGGAAGAGTCCACATTAGGTATCACAGAGTCTGGATTTTCATCCAGAAAGTGATCAGAGTTAGGACCGCATGAGAGTCGGTCGAAAACTGATCGAGAGAAGCGCGGGTAGAGACGCTATGCGGCTAGCGTTGGGTGCCGTGCAGGCTATCTGCATGCGACTGTCTTCTGTTGTGGGACGAGTTCTTATGCGGTTAGGAGTCACGACCGTACAGGCTGTCCGCATGCGGTTGGCATCTGTGGCCGCATGGGTTTTCTGCAAGCGGTTGACTTTACTAGCCGCAGGAACCTCATCCATGCGGTTGGAAACTGTAGCTGCATAAGTTATGCGGCTGACAGAAGTGGCCGCATGAGTTTTCTTCGTGTGGTTGACGGTTGTGGCCGCATGGATTTTCTTTCTGCGGCTAATACCCCTCTGTGGCTCAGGTTGAGCAGAGACCCTCTTTGTCCCTGCAAGTCCAGCATCATAGTGTTTTCTTCTGCCGGACTTGGGGACAGCAGAGGTGTCTGCGATCTGAAGTGGGGCCGCAGGAGAATCTTTCTCACCGTCTTGAGCGACCGAGGGTATCCCATTGAGGGCTTGGGGAGGAGCAAATGACTTTGGCCTCCACTCTTTGCGAGCCTTCGTGGTGCGGGTGCGTTTCTGGACCGGGCCAGCGCTGCCTTCAGAGAGCATCTCTTCGAACGCCTGTTGGTCGAAGCGGACGACCATCTTCTGTTGTGTGGAGCCAAGTTTGCCTGCATCCGATTGCGTCACCAACTCCTCAGCCGTGGAGAAGTTAGGCCCCAGCAGAGTCGCCATCGTGTTTGCCATTGATTGTAAAAGAACAGAACAATTATCGGAGGACTGAACTTAGACTCACAATACAAACTCGCTCGTACAATAAAAGCCTAGGGACGAAAACCTAGGTACAGCAGACTAAGTACGATTGTTTATTTTTGATTCTGGGGGGTGACGATAGAGGCTCGGGAAGCGACGGCCGCTCTGTCTTACTCCTTGGACGATCGGTATGCAGCCTTGGCTCGGGGAAGATCTGCTCGGCGTTGACGAAGAAATGCTCTTCTTACTCTCCTCGGGTTGCTCTCCTGGCTTCTCTCTCTCTGTGAATATCAAGAAAAGGGGGAGCTCTCTCTGTGTATATCTCTCTCTTCTTCTCTGTTTTTTTTATTCTTTTGTTGCCGACCTTTTTTTTGCACGGGAATGATGCTGGCTATTTATAAGAGTGGGGTATGATCATTAGGGTTTGCTAATGATTATCTGTTTGGAATGTCGGCGCTCCTTCATTCTATCTGAACCCTTGATCCTGATCATAATGAATCTCGGCCACTAATGCGGATAGCACCAAATCTCATGAGCAGTTAATGCTGACTGCTTTAAATCCTCGTGATTGATTATGCCAATATTTGATTGCTCGCCACGTGTCCTATTGGCTTGATGATAAATGATATGCCCTGATCTCGGCAATTATGATAATGGTGTCAAATATTCTTGTTGGGATTCGGTTGAATCTTCAATGCCACGTGTTTTAATTGAAGGTCATGCCAGGGCCGCATAGGATGGCCAACACTTGAACCGCAGGGAGATACTCTTCATGAGCCACATGAGTCAATGCCTCATCGAGCCGCAGGGGACGAACTTTCCGTGAGCCGCATATACGTAGTCTCTGCGAGCCGCAGGGGACGAACCCTTCGTGAGCCGCATATGCATAGTCTCTGCAAGCCGCATGGGTTAGGGTGGTATTGAGCCGCATAGACTGGGCTCTGGGTGGACCGCATATGGCTGATTTCTGCTAATCATATAAAGTGACTTCTCAGTGAGCCGCATGAAGCTGTTCTCCATTTAAGCCGTACGAGACTTTGCCACGTGGCAATCTAGGACTTCTGACGGATCGGGTCAGAGATTTTCTCCTATTCTCAAAGAGTCTGTCATTATGACAGAGTTATAATTGCACCTTTGTGCCAGGACTGTCGCCTTGTCAGAGCAGCCGTCGGGGCATTAAATGTGTCCGAATGTAGAGAGAAACTGTTGAAGGCCACGTGGCTTCTTTCTGGGCCGCATGGAACTATCCGAGCCGCATGAGACTCTTCGAGTTTTTTTGAGCCACATGTTGTATCTGGGCCGCATAAAGCTCCCAGGGATTTTGAGCCGCATGAAGCTTCCTGGGTTCTGTGCCGCATGAAGAATGTTTCATGACCGAGCCGCTTGAAGGACGTCGCATGACCGAGTCGCATGAAGGACGTCGCATGACCGAGCCGCATGAAAGACGTCGCATGACCGAGCCGCATGAGCAATGTCCCATGACCGAGCCGCGTGGAGAGTGTCCCATGACCGAGCCGCATGAGAGATGTCTTATAGCCAAGCCGCATGAAGGACGTCTCATGACCGAGCCGAATGAGGAATGTCTCATGACCGAGCCGCATGAAGGACGTCTCATGACTCGCATGAGGAATGTCTCGATCAACCTGTGCACTCGCTTTGTGGGCCCGGGTATCCCGAGCACACGAGTGCGTAGGTATCATGTTTGCTCCCTGATGTGGGGCTAGTAAAATATTTACCCTCGACCTTTGTTGGGAGACTCTTGAGAACCACCTTGTCCGTTTACCGCCGGGGGCTGGACACGGGCGGTTCTGTACAACTTTCCATCAGAGGCCCGCTTAGCGGGACGCTCTTGATGGTCAGAGGTTGGGACAGCTGACTGAGCTCGATGAGCCCGCACTGCCCTAGACTTCTTCGACTTAGCACCCAAAGGTGCGTAATAGGAAGAGTCCAAGTTTGGAAGGAGGGAAGAGAAGTTGGTGCCCTTTTCAAAGGAGGTAAGGGGGCTCTATTTATAGAATGGAGTAAGCCCTTTCTTCTTCTCCTTTCTGATGTGGGACTAAAAGCAATATTTTCTATGCTTCTACAATTTGCTGTAACATATAATAAAATAAGCAACTGTAATAAACAAAACTACTAAACTGGACTGCATATAAAGTGCAGTAATTTAATAAATAAAATACACAAATTATATATAAAGTGCAGTAATTTAACAAATAAAATGCACAAATTACATATAACCTGAGGATCTGGGCTACATATAACATGTAGTTATGAACATCCAAAATGAAGTCAGTAGTGCATTGTGTGGTATATAGTGCACACCCGTAATATATTACAGTCCATCCAGCATCATTAATCCAAAACATAAACCAAAGGTCCCATTGCACACAGCATAGTGCAGACTACATTACAGTGATAGTGTGTAATAACAAAACCAGAATCCAGATTACCTAATCCAAACTAGAATCCAGATTCCAAAAACTAACTCTTCAAACATCGCTCGATATTGAGTCCATCGTAGTCAATTTACTTAAATCTATACAAGTATAAAAACAAAAGAAAAAAAAATCAATAAGTGTAGATAATAGAAGAAAAGTTTTAAAAACTGATTATCTAATATGATACATCTTTCAAGTTTATCCAGGGATTCCAAATTCTCTTCAAGATTAGTAACAATAGATCGATCCGAACCAGTCCTAAACCAATATTGAGAACAAATAAGACCATGAGCAATCTTAGGTGTCAAACATGGAGTCATAGGTGTATACAATTTTCTGTACTCTTCAAACATGGAGTAAACAACCATTTTTACTTTCTCTATCATAGAGTCATCCTTTGATTAACCATAGAGTTGATATAGCCACCATTCCAAGTACGCAAACTTTTGCCTTGGATCAAAAAATGGTGCAATGAAGACAACCATATTCATCTTCTCGACGTCCTCCCAATATTTATCATATTTCTCTCTCATTTTATCCTCCGTAATAGACTCGAAGTCATCATTACTTTTAGCATTCTTCAAGAGAAAATCAATAGATGCAATCTCTTCAAAAAACTTGTTTGAAGTGACATACAAAGGGTCCGAAACATGTAAAGTGAATTCATAGAAATGTTCTAGAAATGTACACAACCTTCTCACATTTATCCAATCCTCTTCGTTTGAAAACAAATTCTCACCCTCAAGTTCTCGCTTGAATAAAATATCTTCATCTTGGAATCTCTCAAAGGTAGTTTGAACCTTTGAGCCGTATCCAACATCAAATATGTTGAATTCCAACGGATGCTCACATCTAGACACAAAAGCTTTTTGTTTTCAATTTTTTTGATTAGAGCACAATCTTTAAACTTTTGAAAACGAGAAGGAGATTATCTCACATAGCTAATAGCTCTCTGGATACGTGCATCAAAAGAAGACATCATTTTTAACCCATCTACCACAACAAGGTTGATGATATGTGCAATGCAACGCATATATAAATACTTGCATTGAAGAATATTATTTTCCCGTTGTGAGAACTTTTTGCTTATATAAGCAATAGCAACGTCATTAGAGATAGCATTATCGATGATGATTGTAAAACTTTTGTCAATTCCCTACTTAATCAAACACGACTCAACATCCCTCCTAATAGCCTCGCCTTTATTACTAGCAATTGGACAAAAGTTGATAATTTTTTCGTAATTTCCAATCGTCATTAATGTAATGTGCCGTAAGAAACATATAGTTTATCTTTGAATGAAAGTCCATGTGTCTGTCGTAAGACACTCTTTGATTGGACTCCTTAAAATAAGTCTTAACTTAGCCTTCTCACTAGTGTAAATATTGAAGTAATCTCGTGCAACGGTCCATCTCGACGGTACACTAAGCATCGGACATGCAATCGAAATAAAAATTTGAAGCCCTCACCCTCAAGAAACCGAAGAGGAAGCTCATCGACAATTAGCATATAGGACAAAGCCTTCCTTACGTTTTCTTGATTAAATTGCCAACTAGTGAGAGTTGACTTGCCTTTTCCAACACATTGCATATTTAATATTGATTGAGAATGACCTTTGTACTTTGGATTAAGGGGACATACAAGCCAATGATTTCTAACTGAGGTCCTACAATTAATTACGGAGTCACAATAATACTATTTTTTGCAGTAGTTACAGTCTGCTTACGGATTCCCATTCTCAAGAAATTGTTTAAAATCACCCCCAATAAGGAGCCATTCTTTTACCAATACGCTTGTTTTTTTTGCTTGAGTTTACAAATAGTGTTGATAGGATCATTTGTGGCTTGGAACTTGTTTCCCCAAAAACAGATCCTCATGCTCAATAGGTTGAGCTTCGCTTGACATCTAAAATAACCATCAAAATAAAAATATATTTCAATTCTAAGCAAATTCACAAAACATAACTGAAGATAAGAAAAAGCACATTGCATGAGTATGGTGTTGATGCCATGAACTTGACTTATTTGAAGCAATAAATGACCTATTTATTTAAATTTTTATTTATTACTTTTACTTGAAAACAACTAATCATATTTTAAGGCTTCTAGCCTTTACTTGTAAATAATACAATTTATACTTGTAAACAAACAATCAACATAAAAACTGTCACCACCCGCACCCTAGAGTAAGGGCACGAGACGTGAGTACGTCCAGCCTACGCCGCAGTGTCGGCTGTAGAACGCTGTCCTAGGTCACAACATCTAGCAGTATATATCTAAACAGTTTATACTCTCCGAATGGGGGTGACATAGCAATAGAAAACTCAATCATAACTAAGGAAGAGATAGCACGATATGAAATAGAACTCAAAGAATAAAATAGATAAGCAGTCTAAGATAATCCCAGCAATACAAGGTCTCAGATAAAAGAATATATAAAAAACTGATCTCCAAAATAGAGTCTAACTAGAACATGTCTCAAGACTGCAAAAAGTAAGATAAGCCTAACTAGTCTAGTCTAGGCAATCGGGGTGATCTCCTCAGCTAGAGCTGGGTCCTCCTGAGGGTCCAGCTCGCAGGTGTCATCTAAGACTGCCCGTAGTAAGTGTCCAGACAAGCCTCCTCCTCGTCCTCTATAATATTTTCAACAGGTCCAGTCAGGACAGGAGCGAGTACAGTACATCTTAACAGATCATAGCTGATTAGAAAATATAATCATGCAGTAGAGTAAAATACAGGATCTGAAGAAATACAGTATGTAAACAAGAGAGAGAACTGTAACAGAAATATCTACTATAAATAGAGAACTAACAGTGGCTAGTGAGTCAGAGTACGAGATAGCACATGTGAACAGGACAGATTTGTACAGGATATCGAGGTGCACAGGATCTACACTACAATGGAATTGTTCACACAGCTACTAGCACTCCCCGGTATCCCCAATCAATACACAAGGATCTAAACAGGTTATGTTATTGCACAGGATATCACATGGGGGCCCATATAGGGTGCACATGATAGTATACATGGGGCTCCGTGAACATGAGAGTACAAGATTCACAGGAGTGCACATGTAATGAAAGCACAGGAGTACACGATGAAAGTGAAACGCACATGACACAATGTACCCGATGCTCCCGAGGGGGATAACATCGCATGAGAAGATCCATATAGTACTAATCCGTGATAATGTCATGACAGCACAAGTATAGTAATCTAAAGCAGGAATATAATTCTAACAGGATATGAAATGATCAGAGAATGTACTCGCCTGTAACTGAGTGTCCAGAATGAAACGTACTGTCCAAGGAGTGGTGTCTGGCTCCTAATCAGAACAGCACAAGTCACAACAGGCCCAGAATAGTAAAATGGAGTCCTACTATGCATTCTACATGATTCTAAGTCAATCTAGGCCAAAGTCAACTCTTGGTCAACTCTGGTCAACCCTAGAAGTCAAACTAGGTCAACCTAGTCTAATCAAGTCTAAACTCAACTATCTAGGTCTAACAAGTCATGCTAGGCTCTAACAAGTCTATACTAGACAACACACCACATTCCAAGTATCCATTATGCCTAAGTATACACATTATATATAGATACAATTATATTGAACTAACACTAAGTGTACCTAGGCTAAATACTATATGTACATACATAGACATACCCTCACAAGTACACAGGTATTCACATTGCACACACTACATATAGACATTCATTTATAAGGATGCATAAAGAGGGGAAGCATGTGTGTGTATACAACCAAGAGTGTGTGTGTGCTATGCAATTGGTGTGGACAGTGACTAGTACATGTGCAGAAATATACCACAGTGAAGAAGGGCAGCATGTAAACAGGGAATAAGAGAGAAGGTTGTGTGCCAAGGGTATTTGCAGGAATTAAACAAAATAGTAAGAAATAGAGGAACATGTGTGTGTGTGTGTGTGTATGATACTGTGAGAGATGAAATCAAAGTGAAAACAGTGTCAAACAAATAGGAGCTGAAAACAGCAGGTACTGCCTATCCCATTCTCAGGTTTTGTAAGAAAATAATGTATACCAAGGTTGACATATCAACCTAAGTTAATAGGACATGTTATCAGTTCACACACACTTGTATTCTCAGGTTTTGCACAACTAAACATAGAATCCTAATCTCAGGTTTTAACAAATAAACCAAAACCAATTCCCAGTTTTATCTTCAAAACAATTGTCAGTTGAAGCATACACAACAGTGACTATATGTGACAGTGAAGAAGGAGAAGTGTGTGTGTATAGGCAGGAATTACCCAACAGTGAAGGGAACATCCAACAAGAAGGGAAAATCAGAAGAACACTTTAAAGGCAGTTAATGAAATCATGAAGACAGGAATTACATAGCCTACTCTCAGGTTTGTACCAACTGGAAGCTTAACTCAGTTAGGAAGAAAAGAAGAAGGAAATCAATTCCTTTCCTTCCTAATCTCAGGCTTAACATAACCCAATGACAGAAATCATTAAGCCACACAGTTGACTTAAACCAATTCAAGTATCTATTAATAGGCAAAAGGAATTTTATTAAAAACAGTCTACATATCTAAATGGCAGTAGCAATGTCCCAGTTAACATAAATCTGGAACATCAAGAACCCCAAGTTCAGTTCAAAATTAACCCACAACTCAGACAGGATCAACCCAGTTTGAAGAATCATTCAATAATGAAAATAGTTCATAACCTTTATCACACATCAACACCTATAACAGTCCACCCATATCAATTTATCACCAACTCATGACCATGGCAAGATAACACATAGGAAAACATAATTAGAGTCTAAACTCAGCATTAAATCATCATTACAGGTTTAAAATCATTAGACAATATCAAATTTGAAAACTGGAATTGATAGGTATTTAATATCAGTACCAGAACATTAGTTTTAATGAGAAATCGAATAGCAAATCGACTAACATGAATCTAATGCTTGGAAAATGTAAACACCCCTCGTGCACAACCCCACACATCATCTCGTGTCACCCATAGCCTGAAACGGCGTGTCCATAGCAAGAATCACAAAATGATACACATACAGTGCACTGTCAGTGCACTGTCTCGTGCACAGGTGCACTTGTGTTGTATGCACGACACAGGATACGAACAGATCTCGTGGTGATACACATGGGTAGCCCACCTATAGGGCTACCTCATGGGCCCACTGGCTTGTGTCCACGAAGTGTCAGGGTCGGACACGAGACCCGTGTCAGTAGGGGAAACCCACAGTGCACGCCCATAGGCAAATCCCCGTGTGGGATCAAAAACTCTCTCGATACGACACGGGGACACGTAAGACTTGACACATGGCGTGTCAGTCCGTGCCCCTTGCCTCGTGTTAAGTTTTGTGTCGAATAAGTGCGTGTCGTGTCTGCTACAGGGCCCGAGTAGCAGGGGATCCCTGTAGCAGCGCGCGACCGTGTGCTCGCGCGTGTCCATATCATCAAACCGATACAGAACGACACGGAAATCAAGACACAAGGACAGGAATCATTAAGTAAGAACAAAAACCTATTTCCTATTCAAAAATAGGTTAACTCGATCGACAGGCCCTCTGTGGTATTGTGTCGAACACCTAGTCCTAGCTCTGATATGTGTCCAGAACGGACACGAATCCTCCGATACTGGACACGAAACCTATCCAGACCTTAGGGGGACTCTTAGGGCTTCCTATACATGAAGACAAATCAAAAATCCATTGAGATTTGAAGAAATTACCTTTTGTTGAACTTTCAATAAAAACTTCCTTTGTAATGCTCTCCACTTGATGACCAAATCAATCCAAATCAACCTCAAACTGAAATAGTAGCTCAGCAACAGCAATAACAGTCCTATTAGGTCCTATTGGAACAATTTAGAAAGAAAAAGGAATAGGAAAGGGGCTCTAGAATTTAAATGGCATGAAACTTACCTCCTTGAAATTAGGGCTCTTCCTAAAGAAAAGAGGCAACCCTAGATTTGGAAGGGATTTTATATGGGGGAATCCCTAGGCTATATGGTGGCCGGCCACTAGGGCTTAGGGTTAGGGTTTAGTCAAACTATTGGGCCTTGGGCCAAGCTACAAACTAAATGTAGATTAAACTAATCAAGGTTCTAAAACCATAAGTCATGACTTATGACTTCTTATCCTATTGCTAAAATGACTTAAACCAAGTGCTAGGCTAGGTTAGACTAGATTCACTTGACCTAACCATGGACCACTAACTAGGGTTAGCTTCTACGTAGGTCTATAAAGTCAACACTAGTCAAAAGTCAACCTAGTCAAACAATTTCAATTAATTCCTAAAAATTCTCATAAATTCTAATTAATTCTAATAAATTTAAAATACCCCAAAAATGATAAAAATACCCTCACACTAGAATATGGTAGTGACAAATCTACCCTCCTTAAAAGAATTTCGTCCTCGAAATTGAAAGGCAAAATGCAACTGATGAGAAGGAGAGAAGTATACCTCAAGGTCCAAAAAGATAGGGGTACCCTCGTGCATCTCATCCTCCCGCTCCCAGGTAGACTCTCATGGAGAATGATGCCTCCATGCGACGCGTACCAAGGATATCACCTGGTTCCTTAGGACCTTCTTCCGTCGATCCAGAATCTCCACTGGCTGCTCTGGATAGCTAAGAGAAGGACCCACCTCAATCTCCGAATGATCGAGCACATGGCTAGGGTCAGCCACGTACCGTCTCAACTGTGATACATGGAATACGTTGTGGACCCCCACAAGTGCAGGCGGCAAGTCTAGCCTGTAAGCCACGTCACCGACTCTCCTGCTGATAACGAAAGGGCCGATGAAGCGCGGGCTAAGCTTTCCGCCTCCACCAAAACGTATCGTACCACGAGTCGGAGATATCCTCAAGAAAGCCTGGTCTCCGACCTAATCACAAGCAAGGTCTCAATTAATATAATAAACAAACATTATCAAAATCACAAACAAATAACCTAAATCTAATCCTACTCTAATCTGTACCTCAAACTCCAAGGGTCTTCGGTGGCTATCGGCCCAATGCCGTTGTCTGTCCTGCGCCACGCGAAGTCTGTCCCTGATGAGCTTCACCTTCTCGGCCGCATCCACAATCATCTCTGGCCCCAGCAAAGCTCGCTCACCAACATCATCCTAGGATAAGGGTGTACGGCACCTACGCCCGTACAGAGCCTCGAAAGGTGTCATCTCGATGCTGGCCTGGAAACTATTGTTATAGGCAAACTCTACCAAATGAAGATGATCCTCCCAGGAACCTCCAAAGTCCAGGACGCACGTCCGCAGCATATCCTTAAGGGTCTGAATAGTCCGCTCTGACTGTCCGTCCGTCTGGGGGTGGTATGCAGTACTAAACTTGAGCTGAGTGCCCAAGCTGGTCTGCAGACTCCTCCAGAAATGGAAAGTAAAATGGCTATCCCGATCTGAGACGATGCTGACCGGAACTCCGTGGATCCTGATTATCTGCCGCATATACATCTCCGCCAGCCTCTCTGTAGACGTACCCACCTTGAATGGCAAGAAGTGGGCCGATTTGGTCAACCTATCTACGATGACCCAAATCGCGTCTTTCCCTCCTGGAGTACGCGGCAATCCTGAAAGGAAGTCCATCGTGATATGCTCCCATTTCTACTCGGGAATGGACAGCGGCTGCAACAATCCAACGGGCCTCTGTCTCTCTGCCTTGACCTGCTGACAGACCAAGCACCTAGCCACGAAGTGGGACACCTCTCGCTTCATTCCTGACCACCATACGTGCTCCCGCAGATCTCGGTACATCTTGTTGGCACCCGGGTGTATAGAGTACTGAGATCTGTGGGCCTCCTGCATAATCTGCTCTCTGAGCTCCCCGCTAGGCACACATAACCTGGCACCGTGCCTCTGGGCACCATCCTCTGCAAGTGAGAACTCAGGATCCCCCACTCCTATACTGATCTGCTCTCTGATACTCTGCAAAGCCACATCCTCGAACTGGGCCGCCTTGATCCTGTCCACCAAGTCTGACTGAATCTGTATCCCCCATAGCTGCATCTGCACTCCCGGCACGATCACCTCAATCCCAAGGCTCTCCAAGTCGGCAAGCAAATGTCGATCCATGGTCAAACACATGGCTGTCGAATACCTACTCAAGGCATCTGCAACCACGTTGGCCTTCCCTGGATGATACTGCAGTGCAATGTCGAAGTCCTGCATCAACTCCAACCATCTGCGCTGTCTCATGTTCAACTCCTTCTGAGTGAACACATACTTAAGGCTCTTATGATCTGTGAAGATCTCCACCCTCTCACCATACAGATAATGCTTCCACAGCTTTAAAGCAAAAATCACCGCTGCCAGCTCCAGGTCATGGGTAGGGTAGTTCTTCTCATGGGGACGTAACTGCCTGGAAGCATAGGCAATCACCTTCCCGTGCTGCTGCAACACACAACCCAGCCCCTTCCCTGAAGCATTACTATAAATAGTGAATCCACCTGATCCTGAAGGTAACGTCAGAATCGGAGATGTCGTCAGCCACTTCTTCAACTCATCAAAAGCTGCCTGACACTCCTCTGACCATACATACTCAGCATCCTTTCGGGTCAACCATATCAACGGCTCTGCAACCTGGAAGAAATCCTGCACAAATCTCCGATAATATCCTGCCAGCCCCAGGAAGCTCCTGATCTCTGCAACTGAAGTCGGCGCTGTCCATGCCTCAACTGCCACAATCTTCTTTGGGTCAACTGAGATACCATCTCCAGTCACCACATGCCCCAAGAAATCTACCCGATCCAAGAAGAACTCACACTTGGAGAGCTTCCCGTAAAGCTGCTCCTTCCTGAGAGTCTCCAGCACGATCCTCAGATGCTCCTCGTGCTCCTTCTCAGTCTTGGAATATACCAAAAATCATCTATGAACACTACCACAAACTGATCCAGGTACTGATGGAACACCTTGTTCATAAGGTTCATAAATACTGCGGGTGCATTGGTTAGCCCAAACGGCATAACCAAACACTCGAACTGCCCGTACCGCGTCTTGAAAGCGGTCTTGGGAATATCCTCCCCCTTCACCTTCACCTGGTGATATTCCGACCTCAGATCAATCTTAGAAAATACCCGAGCTCCGCTCAACTGGTCAAACAGATCGTCGATCCGCGGCAGTGGGTATCTGTTCTTGATCGTGAGGTTGTTGAGTGCCCTATAGTCAATACACATACGTACTGACCCATCCTTCTTCGGCACGAACAACACTGGTGCACCCCATGGCGACTAACTCGAACGGATGAAGCCCTTGTCCTGTAGCTCATCCACTTGCTTCTTCAGCTCCACCAGCTCGCTGTTGTTCACCCGATAGACATGCTGAGAGATGGGCTCCGCTCCTGGAACCAAGTCTATCGAGAACTCAATGTCCATGTCTGGTGGCAGTCCCGGCAACTCCTCTGGGAAAACATCCATATACTCTGCTATCAAGGGGTGTGGAATCGTTTGCTCCTCGACCGAGACTCCACAGAAGACTCCGCTGCTCTGCTCTGCCTGACGTCTGGAGTACTCAAACTCTGGCTCCCCTAGCGCTCTGAACAGAACTCTACCCCCTCTGCAATCGATGCTGGCGTGGTGCCTACTCAACCAATCCATGCCTAGTACTATATCGTAGTTCGGCAGTGGCATTACGAGCAGGCTCACCTCCAACTCACGGCCTCCCAAAACTACTCTTCGACCCTTACAAACATCACTCACGAGGATAATACCACCCCCGGTCGTGATCTTGTAAGTCCTAGGTAACGATTCAGCTATGATACCGTGTCTAATCGCAAAAGATACTGAAATGAAGCTATGCGATGCACCGAAATCAAACAATACAAATGCTGGACTGGAGTCGAGAAGAATTGAACCTGCAATCAGCTCTCCAGTCACCTCCGCATCTCCAGCTACCATGGCGAAAGCTCGCCCCTGATGGCCTCTCCTGGCCTGCTGCTGGTGCTGGACAAACCTCTGCTGCTGAGTCGACAGGGCTGGTCCCCACTGCTGACCTGCTGGAGCTCTGGCTCCACCTCCCTGAGCTGCTCGTCCCGCAGACCTAGGATAATCCCTCATCTGGTGATCTGCTGCTCCGCATAAAAGGCACTTCCCGAGCCTCTTTCTGTACTCACTCCATCCATACCCTGGCTTCTTGCAGAAGGCGCAACTGACTGTCTGCCTGGGTGTCTGATGCTGAAACTGCTGCTGATGAGCCAGCCTCTGCTGAATCGACTGCGGCTGAAACTGCCTCGACTGCTGGTGCTGAAAATGAGGCCTCTTAGCCTGGCCCCCGCTGCTGCTACTGCCCCCAGCTGGGTCTCTCTTTCTCTTGAGCCTAAGCTCAAGATCATCCTCTGCAAGCAGGACTCCTGTCAAGATCTCCTCAAATGTAGCATCTCTGTTTTCCTTGGTCAGGGACTTGACCTCCTTGACCAGACCCTTCCGGAACCTCTGGGCCTTCGCCGTCTCGCTCAAGCCCTCCACGAACCTGCCGAGATGACCAAACTCTCCAGCATACTCCTCTACTGAGAGGCTCCCCTGGACCAAGCTCTCAAACTGTGACTCTAAGGCCCTGACTGCTGAATCTGGGAAGAACTTCTTCTTGAAGAAACCCCTGAACTGTTCCCAAGTCTGCCCCGGTACCCCCACCCTGGGGTCCGACTGATACCAGGTGCGAGCAAGATCTCGCATCCGGCTAGCTGCGGCCTCGATCTGAAGGTCTGCTGGAATCCTGGCCAAGCGGAAGATCTCCTCCATATGCTCGATCCACTCGTCGGCATACAGGATCCCTTCTGTCCCCATGAAGTCCCTGGAGCTCATCTTCTGAAACTGCTCGATCCCCGGTGTCCTCTGTTGCTGCACCACTGGTCGAGCTGCGGCTGTCGTGACGGCCAACTCCATACCTCTGTCCTGCCGAGCCTGCTGTCGGTCCATGAACTGCTGGAAATATGCGAACATCTGAGCTGCGTCCACATGTCCTGGAGGCGATGGCGGCTGGAAAGGATCCTCTGGAAAGACCGGGTCCTGCCTCCCAGTCGGTGGATGCATACCCCCTGCTGCGACTGCCGAGGTCTCAACACGAGTTGAGGTGGCAGGAGCTACAGTCCCCTGGCCTCGTCGTGCTGGCTGAGAGGTAGCAGTCCCCTCTATAGCATCCTCATGGGTGGCACGCTGCAATCGAGTCTCTACCATCCTGAAGATAGACAAACAAGAGTATCAATTTCTGAGAAAGAAGCAAAATAATAAAGGCAGACAATTATAATTCAAAGGATCAGCTGACAAAAGGATTTAGATGGCAATAAAAGGAAATTTTTCTAAAGTGATTGAGTATCTTAAAATTAATGTCCTATATCCTATAGCAGGCTGCAGTGATACTCTAGTTGAGTACCACTACACTTCTAGTCTAGACCTGCATGGGCCACCACTAAAAATGTGTTACGACCCCACCCTAGAGTAAGGGCACGAGACGTGAGTACGTCCAGCCTACGCCGCAGTGTCGACGGTAGAACGCTGTCCTAGGTCACAACATCTAGCAGTATATATCTAAACAGTTTATACTCCCCGAATGGGGGTAACATAGCAATAGAAAACTCAATCATAACTAAGGAAGAGATAGCACGATATGAAATAGAACTCAAGGAATAAAATAGATAAGCAGTCTAAGATAATCCCAGCAATACAAGGTCTCAGATAAAAGAATATATACAAAACTGATCTCCAAAATAGAGTCTAACTAGAACATGTCTCAAGACTGCAAAAAGTAAGATAAGCCTAACTAGTCTAGTCTAGGCAATCGGGGTGATCTCCTCAGCTAGAGCTGGGTCCTCCTGAGGGTCCAGCTCGCAGGTGTTATCTAAGGCTGCCCCGTAGTAAGTGTCCAGACAAGCCTCCTCCTCGTCCTCTGTAATATTTTCAACAGGTCCAGTCAGGACAGGAGCGAGTACAGTACATCTCAACAGATCATAGCAGGTTAGAAAATATAATCATGCAGTAGAGTAAAATACAGGATCTGAAAAAATAAAGTATGTAAACAAGAGAGAGAACTGTAACAGAAATATCTACTATAAATAAAGAACTAACAGTGGCTAGTGAGTCAGAGTACGAGATAGCACATGTAAACAGGACAGATTTGCACAGGATATCGAGGTGCACATGATCTACACTACAATGGAATTGTTCACACAACTACTAGCACTCCCCCGTATCCCCAATCAATACACAAGGATCTAAACAGGTTATGTTATTGCACAGGATATCACATGGGGGCCCATATAGGGTGCACATGATAGTATACATGGGGCTCCGTGAACATGAGAGTACAAGATTCACAGGAGTGCACATGTAATGAAAGCACAGGAGTACACGATAAAAGTGAAACGCACATGATACAATGTACCCGATGCTCCCGAGGGGGATAACATCGCATGAGAAGATCCATATAGTACTAATCCGTGATAATGTCGTGACATCATCAAGTATAGTAATCTAAAGCAGGAATATAATTCTAAGCAGGATATGAAATGATCAGAGAATGTACTCGCCTGTAACTGAGTGTCCAGAATGAAACGTACTGTCCAAGGAGTGGTGTCTGGCTCCTAATCAGAACAGCACAAGTCACAACAGGCCCAGAATAGTAAAATGGAGTCCTACTATGCATTCTACATGATTCTAAGTCAATCTAGGCCAAAGTCAACTCTTGGTCAACTCTGGTCAACCCTAGAAGTCAAACTAGGTCAACCTAGTCTAATCAAGTCTAAACTCAACTATCTAGGTCTAACAAGTCATGCTAGGCTCTAACAAGTCTATACTAGACAACACACCACATTCCAAGTATCCATTATGCCTAAGTATACACATTATATATAGATACAATTATATTGAACTAACACTAAGTGTACCTATGCTAAATACTATATGTACATACATATAGACATACCCTCACAAGTACACAGGTATTCACATTGCACACACTACATATAGACATTCATTTATAAGGATGCATAAAGAGGGGAAGCATGTGTGTGTATACAACCAAGAGTGTGTGTGCTATGCAATTGTGTGTGGACAGTGACTAGTACATGTGCAGAAATATACCACAGTGAAGAAGGGCAGCATGTAAACAGGGAATATGAGAGAATGGTGTGTGCCAAGGGTGTTTGCAGGAATTAAACAAAATAGTAAGAAATAGAGGAACATGTGTGTGTGTGTGTGTGTGTGTATGATACTGTGAGAGATGAAATCAAAGTGAAAACAGTGTCAAACAAATAGGAGCTTGAAACAGCAGGTACTGCCTATCCCATTCTCAGGTTTTGCAAGAAAACAGTGTACACCAAGGTTGACATATCAACCTAAGTTAATAGGACATGTTATCAGTTCACACACACTTGTATTCTCAGGTTTTGCACAACTGAACATAGAATCCTAATCTCAGGTTTTAACAAATAAACCAAAACCAATTCCCAGTTTTATCTTCAAAACAAATGTCAGTTGAAGCATACACAACAGTGACTATATATTACAGTGAAGAAGGAGAAGTGTGTGTGTATAGGCAGGAATTACCCAATAGTGAAGGGAACATCCAACAAGAAGGGAAAATCAGAAGAACACTTTAAAGGCAGTTAATGAAATCATGAAGACAGGAATTACATAGCCTACTCTCAGGTTTGTACCAACTGGAAGCTTAACTCAGTTAGGAAGAAAGAAGAAGGAAATCAATTCCTTTCCTTCCTAATCTCAGGTTTAACATAACCCAATGACAGAAATCATTAAGCCACACAGTTGACTTAAACCAATTCATGTATCTATTAATAGGCAAAAGAAATTTTATTAAAAACAGTCTACATATCTAAATGGCAGTAGCAATGTCCCAGTTAACATAAATCTGGAACATCAAGAACCCCAAGTTCAGTTCAAAATTAACCCACAACTCAGATAGGATCAACCCAGTTTGAAGAATCATTCAATAATGAAAATAGTTCATAACCTTTATCACACATCAACACCTATAACAGTCCACCCACATCAATTTATCACCAACTCATGACCATGGCAAGATAACATAGGAGAACATAATTAGAGTCTAAACTCAGCATTAAATCATCATTACAGGTTTAAAATCATTAGACAATATCAAATTTGAAAACTGGAATTGACAAGTATTCAATATCAGTACCAGAACATTGGTTTTAATGAGAAATCGAATAGCAAATCGACTAACATGAATCTAATGCTTGGAAAATGTAAACACCCCTCGTGCACAACCCCACACATCATCTCGTGTCACCCATAGCCTGACACGGCGTGTCCATAGCAAGAATCACAAAATGATACACATACAGTGCACTGTCTCGTGCACACGTGTACTTGTGTCGTGTGCACGACACAGGACACGAACGGATCTCGTGGTGACACACATGGGTAGCCCACCTATAGGGCTGTCACGCCCCAGAACCAGAATACTGGAGAGCGGGGGCAGACATAGCCAGCTACGTATAACGGAATGGAATCCACACCGCTATACGGTCACGGCTGTCTAGATATGTGAGGGTTTCACTACAATCTATCAGTCTCTTAAGGTCATAAAATAGCCTATTGTCTCAATCTCAACCAACTAATAATAGTAACAAGATATCAGATCTCCAAATATACAATTGTAAGGCGTTCCAAACATTACATATCCAGATGATCATGAAGCTAGTCGTTACAAAATGTGAGGACTAGCAAGAGTTCAGTCATACATGATCAACCCCCGGGGCTTGTCAATCATGTTACAGCCCGTAGGCAGACAGTAAGTAAGTACAATCGAGCTAACACTTGCTCGTCGGCTAAACGCCTCAAAAGAATAATTTACAATATTACAGTGGGAGAACAAAAAGAAACCCACTTGATGCCCTGGTTACGCCTGGTGACCATCATCGGGCTGGAAAGCAGGTAGATCCTTTGGTGCTGCTCCGGTATCTGGCCATACAAAACCAGCTGGGTCAGACCCCAGAAAGAGCAAGTGCCACAAAGGAGGCTTCACTTAAGGACTAAAACCAGCAAATCATTAGCATTCAACATGTAAGAAAACAATAAGTAACACAGATTGGGGTTCGCGCACTACCAATACACTTGTCCCAATCAGAGGAAATAATTAAGAGAAGCATCATGTTAAATAAAATATAGCTGGACAATATATATATGAAAAGAAGACAATGATGAAAGTGACAATGAAGGGTACAATCAGGATAGTACAATCTGGAGTGACAATAGTGTTCAAGCATTATAGTGACAATCTGGAGTGACAATCATTCAATCATGCTGGTACAATCTTGTAATCGATCACTTCTAGACAATACTAAACTGGACTAGACTCCATCCAATCAATCACGGCCAATCATTGCCTACGGCTTTCTACATTAACTAACTAGGGTTATCACAATCCTAGTTACTAGCAAGATGCAATGAGATGCTCCAAGTAGTCACAGGCCCTGCAGCTACCCAGGTTATCCAGGCAATCATTATAGTGACAATCCAGAGAGTTCAATCATTTAAAGTGACAATCGAGGGAGGGTGCAAGACAATAGAGTTCAATCATTAAAGTGACAATCGAGAGTGCCCCACATGACAGTGGGCTGAAAATGTGCCCTACTCGTCGGCAGGCTACAAGTCCAAACATTTGTGGCCGGAATAACGGGGTCGCCTGTAACTGGGGAACATCTCTTCATGACTAGTAGATTATTCTAGTTATTAACCTTAGTTTATTTCAATATGTACTCCTGACCGTGGTACTCAAGGGTCCATGCCCTAGAAATGATACGAGACAAGACTGGTTCATTTATACAAGCACAATCGCCCACGGTGTCAAGTCATTATACAGATCGTGTCATGTCAAGTAGCCACCGCAACGGCTTATCGAGATATAACATGTCAGGTTATCCGGTCAAGTATATTAGCCAGGAGTGCGCCACGACGGGCCACTATCATGCCATGTCAGGTTACTGGTCGAGAGCGCACCACTACGGGTCATCATCAAGTCAGGTTGTCATATCAAGTCTATCATGTCAAGCAAATCATGTTAAGTTATCATTCCAAACATATTAAATAAATTCGTGATTATCAAGTTCATGACAAAAGGCGTAAGTATATAAAATGGGCGTAAAATATCTAAAAAAATATCCATATACAGGACTAATATGAATCACCGGTTACAAGTCAAGTGTGCATCCCATCGGGTCACTATCAAGAAGATCAGAAAGTACCCGGATCATAAATCTCAGAAATCAGAAACCATATTAGTCATAAGCAATTCATCAAAAATCGTGCCAGGTCGTGTTGGGTCAAGCAGTCGTGTCATGTGAAACAAGATCTCAAAACTCTAATCCATAGAAGAGAAGCCAAGCTTAGAGGATTAAAACAAAATCAACATGGACAATGGATTGCGCAGGGGTTAGAGTGCGCAAGGGATGAACTGCGCGAGAGTTGGATCGCGCAGGGGCTGGACTGCGCTGGGTTAAGCACGCAGGGAAATGGATTGCGCTAGGTCAGATTGTGCAGAAGATGAACTGCGCAAGAGCTGAGCCGCGCTGAGTCGGGTTGCGCAGGGATCGGATTGCGCACACACTGGATTGCGCACACACCGGATTGCGCAGAGAATGGATTGCGCCAGGGCGAGCTGCGCGAGGCTAGATTGCGCCAGCACTAAAGAGTGCTGGGCTAACTGGTTTGCGCCAGGCGCTAAAGAGCGCTGGACTGGATTGCGCCAGGCGCTAAAGAGCGCTGGACTGGATTGCGCTCGGGAACAGGGGTCTTCTTCCCCAAACCGAGAGAAAAGCCATGGAACTCAGAAATTCCAAGGACCACAACTAGGTCAAAACAAGTCCAAATCCAACTTTGCAAGGGTCTAAATTGTGTAAAATTCAATTCTCTTCAACATGGAACAATCAAAACATGAAAATAAACAAGTTTCATAGATCAAATCCACCAAAATCTGAAATACTTCAAACCTAGATCTACAAAATTCCAAGCTCCAAAAGGAGAAAATCCAAGTTCTAATGTTGCTCAAAATGGGCTAATAAAGCTAATAGACAAATAAAATGTAGCCCTCAAGTGATAGCAAGATGCACTTGCCTAGGTTGGTGGTGGTAGTGGAGAGGAAGAAGCTTGAGGAAGAAGATGAAGAAAATAATAAGGAGAGAGAGAGAAGTTGATATTTATAATAGGGTGGGGTTCTCCATGTTAAACCAAAATAAACCAAACCAAAATAAACCAAGGTGAACCAAGTCAAGGCCAATAACTCTCTCTAGCAATTTAAACCAAATGAACCATGAAATAAACCCAGCCTCACTAATCCAAGATAAACCCATGAACCATTAAAACCAATTGAACTGTTAATGCCAATAAAATCAAGCCAATACAAAATAAACCAAGGTAACTAATCATGACTAAAATAAAATAAAATATGGGTCCAAAACACGTATACGTACACTAAATACGTATCACGAATTTGGGACATTACATCCTACCCACCTTAAAAGAATTCTGTCCTCGGAATTTAATCAAGAGGCTAGAGATGTAAAGGAAAGCTATTCTATCATAGGCAATCTACGCTACCAATCAATCATACAATCATTCATGCAAGCAAGGATTCGAAGCGTAAGGCATAAGGAAGATATTACACCTTACGAGTCAAACCAGCCGGGATGACCTGATCAGATATCATCCTCATGCTCCCAAGTTTGACTCTCCCAAAGAGGGATGACTCTAAGCAACACGGACTGAACTGATAGTCTTGCGCTTGAGGTCTCTCTCTTTGGTTAAACAGGGACACGGGCCTTTCCTCATACGAAAAGGTTAAAGGCTATTGGTACCAACCTTTTCGAATGACCTAGGACATGGCTCGGGTCCGGGATGTTCCGTTGTAATTAGGATACATAAAATACGTCATGCACCCCGCATAATGACGGTAGAAAAGCAAGATGAGAGGACACATATACCTCTCGGCCGATTCTGAACCTGAGCCTGGGCTAGAGCAAACTGCCTCGGGTTCTGTTGCTAGAAGGTCTGGGCCTGAGTCGGCAATGGCCCCGGGAACGGAAACTTCTGTTGCTGGTGAACTGGAGCTGGTGCTGGTGCTGGTCCCCTAACCGAGGGACTAGATACTGTCGATGCTGAATCAACTCTGAATGGGCAGGACCCCACCCTATGGTCCGGTGCTCCACACAATAAACACAATCCCAACGCCTTGCGACACTCTGCTACCATGTGTCCAGGATTCCCACAATAAGAACAGCCCACGGTGGAAGACTGCGCTTGCTTCTGTTTCTGCGAGAGTACGTCGGGGT